>JAHHZJ010000030.1:0-129271 GCA_021437245.1 Aegilops speltoides
GAAATATTGATAATGGTGGGGATCCGTGGCGGTCTTGGTGCAGTGATTGGACACAAGCGAAGTACCACGAAGTTGTGGCTAACACAACTAAACAAATCCCAAACAAAAAGCTACTAGATGGATCTATTTATATAGGAGCAAGGGTGGCGGCCAAGGTGAGAGCGTCCCAAGGCAGCCTAAAACTAACCCTAGGTCGTACAAGGCCAATGGGCCCAAGTGGAGTGTGTAACACCTTTGGACTTGTAGTTTTGACTCGGATTCTGCGTGCAGCGTCAGATTGTTTCGTCCACAACTCAACGCTCCGGACGGCATTTAAGGTGATTCAATTGTGCTGGAAAAGCATGATATCTACTCAACAAAAAGAATCACGCAATTCAAGTCCGTATAAAAAGTTGTTGACGTTTTGAGTCAGGTATGTCTGTGCAGTCGAATCTGAATCCGAACGTGAGAGACTTGGACTCTATCTTCTCTTGGCCCAAAAGTGACGTGGGAAGACTTTTGAACAGCACCTAAACTTCTCCTTTTCCCTTATCTTCATATGTGGATTGTACAAATGTCCCACACACCTGCAATTAGACAAAACACAAAAGTATGTGAAGTATTTTTTCTTGGATAACATAAATATATTATTGAATAGTTTGCACTAGAAATCACGACAAATATGCATGTATGCAATATTTTTGGTCTTATCCAAGGTAGTCATGTCCTCATCATTCAACAGTGTTGTTTGTACGCTCTCCTTGGGAAGTGCATCTGGATAACATACTTGAGGTGCTCTCCGGTGGGCCGCGATGAGTACCACGCCCGGCTTTAGCGCCTTTGAAGAAGGCACCATCAAAGTACATTACCCATTAAGTATTAAGCTTCTTGTCTGGTGTACTTGTTTCTTGGACTTCTTCATGAGCGTTGGGGTCCACTCGCTATAAATTCTGCCAAAGCTTCGGCTCTGTATGGTTGAAGTACTTTCAAACTTGAGTCCAAAGCTCGACAGCTCAGTGCCCACTCAGCGATCCTGCTGTGTTGCTTACGGGTTGTGCAATATCCTCTTGTTGAAGCAGTGACCACTGTTATCTCGTGTGCTGGAAGTAATGGCGCAGCTTTCGAGAGGCCATGAGGAGGCGAAAAGCAACTTTGCACACGGAGTATCTTGATCTAGCCCCACGGAGAGGAACTTACAAAATACCTTTGAGCTGCACCATCTTCTTCCGCACCTCATCCTGTTCTGCGAGTTGTCCTTGTCGGGGCAGAGCTTGTGGGCAGCCCCACCTTGTCATTTGGACTCGCTTGCAGTGGTGTAGCCTCCTTGTCGGACTCCCTCTCTTCTACTAACGCTTGGCACTAACCACACGGTTGGTTGCCGCTAGATCTGACTGACAATTTCTCCTGTGGTCTAGGTCGACAAGTATTGGGGTGGAGGATAGAGTACCGTTCAAATCCTGCAGCGCTGCCTCCGCTTCGGAGTCCACTTCATGGGACCTGCCTTCTTCAAGATTTTGAAGAAAGGTAGGCGGCGTTCTGACTTTGAAATGAACCTCTTGAGGCAGCCACACAACTGCAAGCCTTGACATCCTTGACTAAGCTTGAGCTTGATCTGCTCAATGGCTTTAATCTTGTCGGGGTTGGCTAATCCCCTCTGACACAAAAGAACCGAAGTTTGCGGAGGGAACTCAAAGCGCACTCTCGGGGTTCAACTTAAAATTTGTATCTTGCTTGAGTTCAGAAATGTCTCTTCAAATCTTGAATCAGTATCCTTGCTCTTGCTCTTCACCACGATATCATCCATGTAAGCCTCTACATTTACGTGGATCTGTGGCTCAAAAGCGATATACACTACCCTTGCAAATGTTGATCCTGCATTCTTAGGTCAAATGGCATCGTATGAAGCAATAAGTGCCACATGGGTGATAAATGATCTTCTCTTCATCCTCTTTGGCCATAAAGATCTGGTGATAGCACTGGTATGCATCAAAAGCGAGTAGCTCACATCCGGCGAGTGGAGTCAACAATCTGGTCGATCTTGGCGGCAGGAGAATGGATCCTTGGGACATGCTTTATTCACATCGGTGAAGTCTATACAGCCTCCATTTCCGTTGGCCTTGCGCTTACGACAGTAGGTTTACTAACCACGTCGGATGGATCACCACCTCTAACTAGGCCTGCTGCCTCTAGCTTCTTGATTTCTTCGTTGATGAATTCTTGGCGCTCGCGGCTTGCTTCCTCACTTTTTGCTTGATGGGCGCGCGCGAGAAGCAAACAGCAAGCTTGTGCTCAATCACCTTCACAGGAACACGGGGATGTCGAGATGGTTGCCATGCAAACACATCGACGATTCGCCCTGTGAAGGAACGACAATGGCGCTTTCCTATTCTGTGTCAAGTGTAGCGATGGTGAAAGTACCACCGGTGCCGTCCTCCTCAGCGGACACCTTCTTGGTTGCCGGCGGGCGGCCCATTCCCTTTTACTCTTGCCGGTGGAGCTCGGCGGGGACGTCCTCGGCTGGCAGCGCAGCACTCGAAGAAGTGCGGTTGCGGAGTGGAGCCCCGAGCACTGCGGACAGTCTTCGTCTTCTTCCCCGGGAGCTTGACGGCAAGTGTATTCTTATCGGCGCATTTGCCCGCATCGGTAGATCTTGTCGGCGCGGATAAGCGCATCCTTCTTGTCGCCGTGGACGGTGATGGCGCTGCTCGGCCCGGCATCTTGAGTCGTTAATAAGCATAAGCGAAGCTGCCATGAACTTGGCGAGGCAGGGGCGGCGAGTATTCCATTATATATGCAGCGGAATATCGGCGGCGTCGAAAGTGATCTTGCTCGATCTGAAATTGAGCTCCCGCCAAAGGTCAGCGAGAGTGATCTTTCCCTTGGGCTTACTCCGTCCGGGTTGATTCCTTGGAAAGAACCGGTCTCTTGAGCTCGCCATCTGGAATTTGGAGTTTCTTGATCACGGCGAGAGGAGATCAAGTTCAGCGGCCCGCCGTCAACCAACATTTGGTGACCTTGAGGTTGCGGATGGTGGGGCGAGACCAGCATCGGCAAGCACCCGACTGCGGTGGTGCGGTCAGGGTGATCCTCAAGATCAAAAATGATGGGCGTCTGGACCATTTGAGAACCCTCTGGCGCTCCACGCAGGCAACTCCGCTGCATTCACCTCCGCACCCTGCTTTGGTGGCGGTGGGAAGTGTGAAAGCGCCACCGTCGGCAGCCTAAGACCTCCGTGGCCTTCTGGAACTCCTGCTCATTGTTATCCTCATCCTCCATGTCTTAGTAAATGTCTTCTTCATCCTTGTCGCGGCCCGGGGAGGTCGATCACCTTGCCGCTGCTTAGCCTGGCATGGCGTCCTCCCGGCCATTGAGCGGCGCTTCTTGCTCGGTTCTCCTCCGCCACCTTGGGCCTTCTCCTTGTCGCGCTCTCGTACTCAGCTTTTTGCTGCTCGGCGAGATACTCGGCAGCTTGCGATTGGAGAGATCGTGGCCCTTAGTGCGGTGGATTTACAGATATTGCTTATCCGGAGCCACCACAGCGCCGGCTGCCGCTTCGAGGCGGAGCTCCTTCCCGGGCCATGACCTGTGTTTGCTTGGTGGGAGCCTCCTTGCGGACTTCTCGGCGGCAAGCACCTCTTTCTTGTTCTTCTTCCGGTTGTTCCCGTGGCTCTTCTTTGCAGGCGGCGTCGTCGTCCCCAATCGCTTCCTCCTGCTTGACATCCTCCCGAGAGTCTCCTCCCTCTTCAGCGTCTCCTGCTGCTCAACCGAGAACGCAGAGCTCGCTGACATCGAATCTTGGTCATCGCCATCTCTTCCGCATGTCGGCGGTTATGCGTTACGGTGGAGCAGCTGATAACATGGCGGTGGACATCGAGGATGTTGCTCTCTGCACGGCTGAAGCGTTGGATATACTTGCGAGGATTCTCCTTCATACAGGCCAAAATGTAGAATCGCTCTCACAGCGTGGGGTTTGTGGCGCCCCGGTGAAGGCGCCAACAAACTGATAGCAAAATGCCCAAGAAGAAATGGAGCCTTCCGCAAGTGCATAAGCCAAAGCGAGCGTTAAACTTAAGCCTGGCGGGGAGAAATGAATTCGCAGAATCTTCTCGTCGCGCCCGGCAGCTTGCACCGCGATGGTGTAGACACGAGAATTTCGAGGTCGTCTTGCCGTCGTATTTCTCGATACGTCGGGCTTGAAATTCTTCATCTTTGAGCCCCTTTGGGCGCCCTCACATTTCGCGGGTGAGCAGGCAGCCTGCACGCGTCGGCAAATCGCTGAGTTCACGAGCGGTAGCAGCGTCGGCAGCGTTCCAGCTGGTCTGATTGTCGCCCGAGCTTCTCGGCGGCGCTTCGATGTGGTCCGAGCATCTTCTTGTCGCCGGTCGTCGAGGACTGGCGTTGATCCCGTCTAGCCCGCGGATCCGGCGATGCCGTGGAGCCGTCGTCGGCGTTATTCCGTGAGGCGGCGTCTTTTTGCTTGCGGCGGGGAGTGCGCGGTGGTTGCACCCGGCGGTCTTATCGCCATCGGCCTCGCCGTCTTCTCGGCTTGCCGCTTGACCGCGTCGCCGGCTGTATGTGAAAAGTCGTTGATGAATGGCGATCAAGGCTCTGGATGGTAACCCTCGGTCTTGGCCTTGTCGCTTGTTGGAGGAAGTCGAAAGAGCAGCTCGCCCTTCGGCGCTTCTGCGGAGTGGAGGGCGAAGCGGCGGTGCGAGGCGGGATATGCTCGGACTCTAACAGCGTTAGAAGGCGGGTCCTGCCGGCGCCGCTGTTTGTGCCGGACGGTGGTCCGGGCATCCCGAACCTCCGGTGTGTCCTTGCCCGGCGGGATACCACCTCCGTGGTATGGCGCTGCTTTGGGTTGTCGTCTTGAGATGGGCGGGGCGTGTCCACGGAGACCGGCGCGGTCATCCGTCTTGTCCTTGGATCTGAAGTGGCGCGCGAGTGTCCTCGCCGGCGACCACCTTCAACAGCGTCTCCTCCGTGCCGTTGGCTCGGTGGCGGCGGATGAAACGAGCGACCTGCAACCTCGAAGCCTTCTTCTTGAGGCCATGGCTATGATTGTTGATGAAGTTGCTGATAAGCTGGAGAGGTTGATGAAACGGCGCCCAGCGTGAGCGCCGCGGATCAGTCCGCACAACCTCGACCTCCCCTACTGGCGCGCCAAAGATGTCGGGGAGACTGCCGCCACGAACACCTATGGGACGGGCCTTATGCTGCATGCGGTGCGAGGCGGAGGGAGCACAACGAATCGTGGCGAGCACGCGGGCAGTTTTACCCAGTTGAGTAGCGGTGAGCGTAAAACCCTACTCTGCTTGTTGTATTGAGCTCGGGGCTTGAAACTACGATGGCTTCTGCAACCGAGAGGTGCAAGGTTTGAACCCCCTCCACGTTGTGCATGGGCCTCCTTTTATAGTGCAAGGGGTCACGGCGGGTGTCAGCGTGGGAGAAAAAGATAAAAGCGTAAAAGAAATGGTAGTTGGAATAGTCGAGGAGCGATTGGAGCTACGGTCGTGAGCGGTGGTGCGCTACCTACTTTGTGATGGGGACAAGGGCATTTAATGCCCGTCGCCGTCGACCCAAAAGTTCCCGCCCTAATGTCTCCGTGCCACGGTGATGGCTCCACCACCGTGGAGTGCTACCGTGTCCCCGAGCTGCAGGTCATCCGCCAGCGCGTCCAGAAGGCCCGAGGCGTCGTGGGCCGATGAAATTGGGCGGGCACAATGCGCAACTCTCGGCAAGCACCTTGCGGGTCTTATTTGCCGGGCAGGGGCTTGCGGACTCTACGGCCTTATCGCTCCGGGCCTTCGCCAGGGGGGCGCATATAAGCGAGCGTGTCTTCTATGATGTAATCTCCTAGTCTTCTGGCAAGCTCTTCTTGCGAGGGCCTTGCGTCAAGTGAGGTAACCTTGAGTGCAGAGCGGCCTTCCGGCAAGCAGCCGCTTGCAAGTCTCAATCTTCTGTATTGTATACTTCGTCTTTGAATGGTTTGACATGGGCGGGAAGGTCTTGGCGACCGCCTGGTAAAATGCAGAGGAAGCTGCAACCGCCCGTGCACAAGTTAGATTCTTAAGTACCCCTACCTTAATCTACCGGCAGATTATAGACATTAGCCCCCCTGGTATGGACAAAGCGTACCTTTTGCGGATGCTCTATGATCGAGCAATCTCATTTGGCCCAAATTGAAGAAAATCCAGTGACTATATGCCTGGTTCTCCTTGTTTTCGCGGATGGCATCACGGTAACTCATGCGTGAAAGCCAAGAACAAAAGGGCATTCTGGCATCGGTCGATATATATGTGGAAGCGATATCTCCTCTATAGAGGACAAGAAATTTTAGGGCAATGAGGCAAAAAGCATACGAAAATGAAGTACTTTAAAGGAGCTGCTATAGAATGGATGAGATGTTCACTAAAGCGTCTCATAATTTGTCATTGAGTCCGTGTCAAACCATAAGTACTCAAACTGCTTTCATGGCGAACAGCATGAATCAGAAAATACTCACTGTTTGCGTCGGTGGGCACGGAGTACCCTCAAATTCAGCCTTAAGCAGGACTTTTGGCCTAAAGTCAAAGAACATCATTCGTCGCTGTTTTTAGGACAAGTTTACGAACCCATTGGCACTTCCTTTTGAAGGAAATTAGAGATTATGTTGCTTATAGACATTAGTCCCCCTGGTAGGGACAAAGCGTACCTTCTGCGGATGCTCTATGATCAAGGCGATCTCATTTGGCGTAAATTGAAGAAAATCCAGCGACAATATGCAGTTCTCCTTGTTTTCGCGGATGGCATCTGTAACTCATGCGGCGTGAAAGCCAAGAACAAAAGGGCATTCTGGTATCGGTCGATATATATGTGAAGCGATATCTCCTCTATAGAGGACAAGAAATTTTAGAGGCAATCGCAAAAAAGCATGCGAGAAAATGAAGTACTTTCAAGGACTTCCATAGAATGGACAGATGTTCACTAAAGCGTCTCATAATTTTGTCATTGAGATGCGTATCGGTCCCATAAGTACTCAAACTGCTCACGGTGACACGCAAATCCAAAAATACTCCCTTCTTGCGTCAGGAGGCCCGGAGTACCCTCAAATTCAGCCTTAAGCATGACTTTTTGGCCCTGAAAGTCAAAGAACATCATTCGTCCCTGTTTTTCAGACAAGTTTCTGAACCCATTGGCACTTCCTTTTGAAGGAAATTTGAGAGATTATGTTGCTTATAGACATTAGCCCCCCTGGTAGGGACAAGCGTTCCTTCTGCGGATGCTCTATGATCAGGGCAATCTCATTTGGCGTAAATTGAGAAAATCTAGCGGCTATATGCCTTATTCTCCTTGTTTCGCGGATGGCATCTTTGTAACTCATGCGCGTGAAAGCCAAGAACAAAAGGGCATTCTGGCATCGGTCGATATATATGTGGACGATATCTCCTCTAGAGGACAAGAAATTTTAGAGACAATCGGTAGCGCATACGAGAAAATGAAGTACTTTCAAGGACTGCCATAGAATGGACGGATGTTCACCAAAGCGGTCATAATTTTGTCATTGGTCCGTGTCGGACCCATGAGTACTCAAACTGCTTTCATGGCGAGCGCGAATCAAAAATACTCACGCTTCCGCGGGGAGGCAGATACCCTCAAATTCATATAGCGAGGACTTTTTGGCCTGAAAGTTAAAGAACATCATTAAATCGCTATTTTTTCGGACAAGTTTCTAAACCCATTGGCACTTCCTTTTGAAGGAAATTCGAGAGATTATGTTGCTTATAGACATTAGGCCCCGGTAGGAACAAATGTACCTTCTGCGGATGCTCTATGATCCAAGGCGATCTTATTTGGCGTAAATTGAAGAAAATCTATGACTATATGCCTTATTCTCCTTGTTTTGGCGGATGGCATGTTTGTAACTCATGCGGCGTGAAAGCCAAGAACAAAAGGCATTCTGGCATCGGTCAATATATATGTGGAAGCGATATCTCCTCTATAGAGGACAAGAAATTTTAGGGCAATTAGGCAAAAAGCGCGAGAGAATGAAGTACTTTCAAGGACGCCATAGAATGGACAGATGTTCACTAAAGCGGTCATAATTTTTTCCCATTGAGTCGTGTCGGACCGTAAGTACTCAAACTGCTTTCATGACAGCAATGTGAATCAAAAAATATCCCGCTTCCTCGATGGGCAGTACCCTCAAATTCAGCCTTAAGTAGGACTTTTTGTACTGAAAGTCAAGAACATCATTAAATCGCTATTTTTCGGACAAGTTTACGAACACATTGGCACTTACTTTTGAAGGAAATTCGAGAGATTATGTTGCTTATAGACATTAGCCTGGTAGGGACAAGCGTACCTTCTGAGATGCTCTATGATCAAGGCGATCTCATTTGGCGTAAATTGAAGAAAATCCAGCGGCTATATACGGTTCTCCTTGTTTTAACGGATGGTATCTTTGTAACTCATGCGCATGAAAGCCAAGAACAAAAGGGCATTCACGGCATCGGTCGATATATATGTGGAAGCGATATCTCCTCTATAGATGACAAGAAATTTTGGGCGATCAAGCAAAAAGCGCGCGAAAATGAAGTACTTTCAAGGACTGCCAAAAATGAACGAGATGTTCACTAAAGCGTCTCATAATTTTGTCATTGGTCCGTGTCGGACCCATAAGTATTCAAACTGCTCGCGGCGACACGCGAATCGAAAATACTCCCCTTGCGTCGGGAGGCCGAAGTACCCTCAAATTCAGCCTTAAGCGGGACTTTTGTACGAAAGTCAAAGAACATCATTAATCATTGTTTTTCCAAACAAGTTTACGAAGCCATTGGCACTTCCTTTTGAAGGAAATTCGAGAGATTATGTTGCTTATAGACATTAGCCCCCTGGTATGGACAAAGCGTACCTTCTGCGGATGCTCTATGATCCGAGCAATCTCATTTGGCCCCAAATTGAAGAAAATCCAGCGACTATATGCTGGTTCTCCTCGTTTTAGCGGATGGCATCTTGGTAACTCATGCGGCGTGAAAGCCAAGAACAAAGGGCATTCTGGCATCGGTCGATATATATGTGGAAGCGATATCTCCTCTATAGAGGACAAGAAATTTTGGGGCGATGAGGCAAAAAAGCATGCGAGAAAATGAAGTACTTTCAAGGACTGCTATAGAATGGACAAATGTTCACTAAAGCGTCTCATAATTTTGTCATTGGTCCGTGTCAAACCCATAAGTACTCAAACTGCTCATGGCGACACGCGAATCAAAAATACTCCCGCTTGCGTCGGTGGGCGAAGTACCCTCAAATTCAGCCTTAAGCAGGACTTTTTGTACTGAAAGTCAAAGAACATCAATCGTCATTGTTTTTTGAGACAAGTTTACGAACCCATTGGCACTTCCTTTTGAAGGAAATTCGAGAGATTATGTTGCTTATAGACATTAGCCCCTGGTAGGGACAAGCGTACCTTCTGCGGATGCTCTATGATCAAGGCGATCTCATTTGGTAGTAAATTGAAGAAAATCCAGCGACTATATACAGTTCTCCTTGTTTTCGCGGATGGCATCTTTGTAACTCATGCGGCGTGAAAGCCAAGAACAAAAGGCATTCCTAGCATCGGTCGATATATATGTGGAACGATATCTCCTCTATAGAGGACAAGAAATTTAGAGCAATCGGTAAAAGCGCACGAGAAATTGAAGTACTTTCAAGGGCGCCATAGAATGGACGGATGTTCACTAAAGCGGTCATAATTTTGTCATTTGGAGTCCGTGTCGGACCCATAAGTACTCAAACTGCTTTCATGGCGAGCAAATCAAAAATACTCACGCTTCGCGGGAGGCCGGAGTACCCTCAAATTCAGCCTTAAGCGGGACTTTTTGTACGAAAGTTAAAGAACATCATTAATCGCTATTTTTCGAGACAAGTTTCTAAACCCATTGGCACTTCCTTTTGAAGGAAATTCGAGAGATTCGTTGCTTATAGACATTAGGCCCCGGTAGAGACAAATGTACCTTCTGCGAGATGCTCTATGATCAAGGCAATATTATTTGGCGTAAATTGAAGAAAATCCGGTGACTATATGCCTTATTCTCCTTGTTTTTGGCGGATGGCATCTTTGTAACTCATGCGGCGTGAAAGCCAAGAACAAAGGGCATTCTGGCATCGCTCAATATATATGTGGAAGCGATATCTCCTCTATAGAGGACAAGAAATTTTAGGCAATCGAGGCAAAAAGCGCGAGAGAAAGAAGTACTTTCAAGGGCGCCATAGAATGGACGAGATGTTCACTAAAGCGGTCATAATTTTGTCATTGGTCCGTGTCGGACCCATAAGTACTCAAACTGCTCGCGGCGAAACGCGAATCAAAAATACTCCCAAATTGCGTCGTGAGGCAGAATACCCTCAAATTCAGCCTTAAGCAGGACTTTTGGCCTGAAAGTAAAACAACATCATTTGTCATTTGTTTTTGGACAAGTTTACGAACCCATTGGCACTTCCTTTTGAAGGAAGTTCGAGAGATGATGTTGCTTATAGATATTAGCCCCCTGGTAGGGACAAATGTACCTTCTGCGGATGCTCTATGATCAGGCGATCTCATTTGGCCTAAATTGAAGAAAATCCAGTGACTATATGCCTTATTCTCCTTGTTTTAGCGGATGGCATCTTTGTAACTCATGCGTGAAAGCCAAGAACAAAATGGCATTCTGGCATCGGTCAATATATATGTGGAAGCGATATCTCCTCTATAGAGGACAAGAAATTTTAGGGCAATCAAGCAATAAGCGCGCGAGAAAATGAAGTACTTTCAAGGGCTGCCATAGAATGGACGGATGTTCCTAAAATGGTCATAATTTTGTCATTGAAGTCCGTGTCGGACCCATAAGTACTCAAACTACTCGCGGCAAGCACGCGAATCAAAAATACTCACGCTTCGCCGAGGCAGAGTACCATCAAATTCAGCCATAAGCAGGACTTTTTGGCCTAAAAGTCAAGAACATCATTAAATCGCTATTTTTGGACAAGTTTACGAACCCATTGGAATTCCTTTTGAAGGAAATTGAGAGATTATGTTGCTTATAGACATTAGCCCCGGTGAGACAAATTTACCTTTACTAGATGCTCTATGGTCGAGCAATCTCATTTGGCCCTAAATTGAAGAAAATCCAGTGACTATATGGCTGGTTCTCCTTGTTTTCGCGGATGGCATCTTTGTAACTCATGCGGCGTGAAAGCCAAGAACAAAAGGGCATTCTGGCATCGGTCAATATATATGTGGAAACAATATCTCCTCTATAGAGACAAGAAATTTTAGGGCAATCGGGCAAAAAGCATGAGAAAATGAAGTACTTTCAAGGCGCCATAGAATGGACGGATGTTCACTAAAGCGGGCATAATTTTGTCATTGGTCCGTGTCGGACCCATAAGTACTCAAACTGCTCGCGGCAAGTATGTGAATCAAAAAAGTAGTCACGCTTCCGCTTGATGAGGCGGTACCCTCAAATTCAGCCTTAAGTAGGACTTTTTGGCCTGAAAGTCAAAGAACATCATTAAATAGCTATTTTTCAAACAAGTTTACGAACCCATTGGCACTTCCTTTTGAAGGAAATTCAAGATATTATGTTGCTTATAGACATTAGCCCCTGGTAGGGACAAATTTACCTTCTGCGGATGCTCTATGATCAAGGCAATCTCATTTGGCGTAAATTGAAGAAAATCCAATGACTATATGCTTATTCTCCTTGTTTTCGGCGGATGGTATCTTTGTAACTCATGCGGCGTGAAAGCCAAGAACAAAGGGCATTCTGGCATCGGTCGATATATATGTGAAGCGATATCTCCTCTATAGATGACAAGAAATTTTAGGGCAATCGGGCAAAAAGCGCCTGGCTGAAGTACTTTCAAGGCGCCAAAAAATGGACGATTGTTCACTAAAGCGTCTCATAATTTTGTCATTGGTCCGTGTCGGACCCATAAGTATTCAAACTGCTCGCGGCGAGCACTGAATCTAGAAAATACTCCACCTTGCGTGAGGAGGCCAGAAGTACCCTCAAATTCAGCCTTAAGAAGGACTTTTTGTACGAAAGTCAAGAACATCATTAAATCGCATTGTTTTCAAACAAGTTTACGAACCCATTGGCACTTCCTTTTGAAGGAAATTCGAGAGATTATGTTGCTTATAGACATTAGCCCCTTGGTAAGGACAAGCGTACCTTCTGCGGATGCTCTATGATCACGGCAATCTCATTTGGCTAAATTGAATAAAATCCAGCGACTATATGCCTTATTCTCCTTGTTTTAGCGGATGGCATCTTGTAACTCATGGCGTGAAAGCCAAGAACAAAAGGGCATTCTGGCATCGGTCGATATATATGTGGAAGCGATATCTCCTCTATAGAGGACAAGAAATTTTAGGCAATGAGGCAAAAAGCGCGCGAAAATGAAGTACTTTCAAGGATTGCTATAGAATGGACGGATGTTCACTAAAACATCTCATAATTTTGTCATTGAGTCCGTGTTGGACCCATAAGTACTCAAACTGCTCACAGCGACACGCGAATCGAAAAATACTCCCAAATTGCGTCGGGAGGCAGATACCCTCAAATTCAGCCTTAAGCGGGACTTTTTGTGAAAGTAAAGAACATCATTTGTCATTTGTTTTTCGGACAAGTTTACGAACCCATTGGCACTTCCTTTTGAAGGAAGTTCGAGAGATGATGTTGCTTATAGATATTAGCCCCTGGTAGGGACAAATGTACCTTCTGCGGATGCTCTATGATCAAGGCGATCTCATTTGGCCTAAATTGAAGAAAATCCAGTGACTATATGCCTTATTCTCCTTGTTTTTCGCGGATGGCATCTTTGTAACTCATGCGGCGTGAAAGCCAAGAACAAAATGGCATTCTGGCATCGGTTAATATATATGTGGAAGCGATATCTCCTCTATAGAGGACAAGAAATTTTAGGGCGATCAAGCAATAAGCGCGCGAGAAAATGAAGTACTTTCAAGGGCTGCCATAGAATGGACAGATGTTCCCTAAAGCGGTCATAATTTTGTCATTGAGTCCGTGTCGGACCCATAAGTACTCAAACTACTCGCGGCAACACGCGAATCAAAAATACTCACGCTTCGCCGAGGAGGCAGAGTACCATCAAATTCAGCCATAAGCAGGACTTTTTGGCCCTAAAGTCAAAGAACATCATTAAATCGCTATTTTTCGGACAAGTTTACGAACCCATTGGACTTCCTTTTGAAGGAAATTGAGAGATTATGTTGCTTATAGACATTAGCCCCCGGTAGAGACAAATTTACCTTTCTATAGATGCTCTATGGTCGAGCAATCTCATTTGGCCTAAATTGAAGAAAATCCAGCGACTATATGCAGTTCTCCTTGTTTTCGCGGGTGGCATCTTTGTAACTCATGCGGCGTGAAAGCCAAGAACAAAAGGGCATTCTGGCATCGGTCGATATATATGTGAAGCGATATCTCCTCTATAGAGGACAAGAAATTTTAGGCGATCGGGCAAAAGCGCGCGAGAAAATGAAGTACTTTCAAGGCGCCATAGAATGGAAGCGTCTCATAATTTTGTCATTGATTGTCAGTGTCGGACCCATAAGTACTCAAACTGCTTTCATGGCGACACGCGAATCTAGAAAATACTCACTGCTTGCGTCGGAGGCGAAGTACCCTCAAATTCAGCCTTAAGTAGGACTTTTGGCCTGAAAGTCAAGAACATCATTAAATCATTGTTTTTAGACAAGTTTACGACGCATTGGCACTTCCTTTTGAAGGAAGTTCGAGAGATTATGTTGCTTATAGACATTAGCCCCCTGGTAGGGACAAGCGTACCTTCTGCGGATGCTCTATGATCAAGCAATCTCATTTGGCCGTAAATTGAACAAAATCCAGCGACTATATGCCTTATTCTCCTTGTTTTACTTTGATGGCATCTTTGTAACTCATCGGCGTGAAAGCCAAGAAAAAAGGGCATTCTGGCATCGGTCGATATATATGGAAACTATATCTCCTCTATAGAGGACAAGAAATTTTAGGGCAATCGGACAAAAAGCGCTGCGAGAAAATGAAGTACTTTCAAGGGCGCCATAGAATGGACGGATGTTCACTAAAGCGGTCATAATTTTGTCATTGGTCCGTGTCGGACCCATAAGTACTCAAACTGCTCAAGTGGCGGCCTGAATCAGAAAATACTCCACCTTGCGTCGTGAGGCGAAATACCCTCAAATTCAGCCTTAAGCAGGACTTTGTGTACGAAAGACAAAGAACATCATTAAATCATTGTTTTTGAGACAAGTTTACGAACCATTGGCACTTCCTTTTGAAGGAAATTCGAGAGATTATGTTGCTTATAGATATTAGCCCCCTGGTAGGGACAAAAGTACCTTCTGCGGATGCTCTATGATCCGGGTAATCTCATTTGGCCGTAAATTGAAGAAAATCCGCGGCTATATGCCTTATTCTCCTTGTTTTGCGGATGGCATCTTTGTAACTTATCGGCGTGAAAGCCAAGAACAAAGGGCATTCTGGCATCGGTCGATATATATGTGGAAGCGATATCTCATCTATAGAGGACAAGAAATTTTGGGGCAATCGAATCAAAAGCACTGCGAGAAAATGAAGTACTTTCAAGGACTCCCATAGAATGGACGGATGTTCACTAAAGCGGTCATAATTTTGTCATTGGTCCGTGTCGGACCCATAAGTACTCAAACTGCTCACACGGCCTAGCGAATCAAAAAATACTCACGCTTCCGAGGGCCGAAGTACCCTAAATTCAGCTTTAAGCAGGACTTTTTGTACTGAAAGTCAAGAACATCATTAAATCATTGTTTTTCAGACAAGTTTTGGACCCATTGGCACTTCCTTTTGAAGGAAATTCGAGAGATTATGTTGCTTATAGACATTAGCCCCCTGGTAGGGACAAGCGTACCTTTCTGCGGATGCTCTATGATCAAGGCAATCTCATTTGGCCGTAAATTGAAGAAAATCCAGTGACTATATGCCTTATTCTCCTTGTTTTAGCGGATGGCATCTTTGTAACTCATGCGCGTGAAAGCCAAGAACAAAAGGGCATTCTGGCATCGGTCAATACATATGTGAAGCGATATCTCCTCTATAGAGGACAAGAAATTTTGGGGTAATCGGGCAAAAAGCATGCGAGAAAATGAAGAACTTTCAAGGGCGCCATAGAATGGACGGATGTTCACTAAAGCGGTCATAATTTTGTCATTGGTCCGTGTTGGACCCATAAGTACTCAAACTGCTTTCATGGCGTCACGAATCAAAAATACTCCATGCTTCCTCCGGGGAGGCCGGTACCCTAATTCAGCCTTAAGCGGGACTTTTTGGCCTTAAAGTCAAAAAACATCATTAAATCGGTGTTTTTTGGACAAGTTTCTAAAACCATTGGCACTTCCTTTTGAAGGAAATTCAAGAGATTATGTTGCTTATAGACATTAGCCCCCTGGTAGGGACAAGCGTACCTTCTGCGGATGCTCTATGATCCGGGCGATCTCATTTGGCGTAAATTGAAGAAAATCCAGTGACTATATGCCTTATTCTCCTTGTTTTCGCGGATGGCATCTTTGTAACTCATGCGGCGTGAAAGCCAAGAACAAAAGGCATTCTGGCATCGGTCGATATATATGTGAAACTATATCTCCTCTATAGAGGACAAGAAATTTTAGGGCAATCGGACAAAAAGCGCGAGAAAATGAAGTACTTTCAAGGACTACCATAGAATGGACGGATGTTCACTAAAGCGGTCATAATTTTGTCATTGGTCCGTGTCGGACCCATAAGTACTCAAACTGCTCGTGGTGGTAGCGAATCAAAAATACTCACGCTTCGCTAGGAGGCGGAGTACCCTCAAATTCAGCATTAAGCAGGACTTTTTGGCCCTTAAAGTCAAAGAACATCATTAGTTGTTGTTTTTGAGACAAGTTTACGAACCCATTGGCACTTCCTTTTGAAGGAAATTGAGAGATTATGTTGCTTATAGACATTAGCCCCCTGGTAGGGACAAATATACCTTCTGCGGATGCTCTATGATCCGAGCAATCTCATTTGGCCGTAAATTGAAGAAAATCCAGTGACTATATGCCTTATTCTCCTTGTTTTCGCGGATGGCATCTTTGTAACTCATGCGCGTGAAAGCCAAGAACAAAGGTCATTCTGGCATCGGTCAATATATATGTGGAAACTATATCTCCTCTATAGAGGTCAAGAAATTTTAGGGCAATCGGACAAAAAGCGCGCGAGAAAATGAAGTACTTTCAAGGGCGCCATAGAATGGACGGATGTTCACTAAAGCGGTCATAATTTTGTCATTGGTCCGTGTCGGACCCATAAGTACTCAAACTGTTGGCGGCCTTGTGAATCAAAAATACTCACGCTTCGCCGAGGCGAGATACCCTCAAATTCAGCCTCAAGCAGGACTTTTTGGCCGAAAGTCAAAGAACATCATTAAATCATTGTTTTTGAGACAAGTTTACGAACCCATTGGCACTTCCGTTTGAAGGAAATTCGAGAGATTATGTTGCTTATAGACATTAGCCCCCTGGTAGGGACAAATGTACCTTCTGCGGATGCTCTATGATCAGGGCAATCTCATTTGGCCGTAAATTGAAGAAAATCCAGCGGCTATATGCCTTATTCTCCTTGTTTTAGCGGATGGCATCTTTGTAACTCATGCGTGAAAGCCAAGAACAAAAGGGCATTCTGGCATCGGTCAATATATATGTTGAAGCGATATCTCCTCTATAGAGGACAAGAAATTTTGGGGCAATCGGGGCAAAAAGCGCGCGAGAAAATGAAGTACTTTCAAGGGCGCCAAAAAATGGACAGATGTTCACTAAAGCGTCTCATAATTTTCTCATTGGTCGTGTCGGACCCATAAGTACTCAAACTGCTTTCATGGCGGCGTCACGAATCAAAAATACTCACGCTTCCGCGGAGGCCGGAGTAACCTCAAATTCAGCCTTAAGCGAGGACTTTTTGGCCTTAAAGTCAAAGAACATCATTACGCTTTTTTGAGACAAGTTTACGAACCCATTGGCACTTCCTTTTGAAGGAAATTCGAGTGATTATGTTGCTTATAGGCATTAGCCCCTGGTAGGGACAAGCGTACCTTCTGCGGATGCTCTATGATTGAGGCGATCTCATTTGGCGTAAATTGAAAAAATCCAGCGGTTATATGCCTTATTCTCCTTGTTTTGGCGGATGGCATGTTTGTAACTCATGCGGCGTGAAAGCCAAGAACAAAAGGGCATTCTGGCATCGGTCGATATATATGTGGAAACGATATCTCCTCTATAGAAATGAAATTTTAGGGCAATCGGACAAAAAGCGCGCAGAAAATGAAGTACTTTCAAGCTGCGCCATAGAATGGACGGATGTTCACTAAAGCGGTCATAATTTTGTCATTGGTCGTGTTGGACCCATAAGTACTCAAACTGCTTCATGGCGGCGCGTGAATCTAAAAATACTCCCGCTTGCGTCGGAGGCCGAGTACCCTAAATTCAGCCTTAAGCAAGTCTTTTTGGCCTGAAAGTCAAAGAACATCATTAAATCGCTGTTTTTTAGGACAAGTTTACGAACCCATTGGCACTTCCTTTTGAAGGAAATTGAGAGATTGTGTTGCTTATAGACATTAGCCCCGGTAGGACAAGCGTACCTTCTAGATGCTCTATGATCCGGGCAATCTCATTTGGCAGTAAGTTGAAAAAATCCAGCGATTATATGCCTTATTCTCCTTGTTTTCGCGGATGGCATCTTTGTAACTCATGCGGCGTAAAGCCAAGAACAAAAGGGCATTCTGGCATCGATCAATATAAATGTGAAGCGATATCTCCTCTATAGAGGACAAGAAAGTTTAGAGCAATCGGGCAAAAAAGCGCGAAAATGAAGTACTTTCAAGGGCGCCATAGAATGGACAGATGTTCACTAAAGCGGTCATAATTTTGTCATTGGTCCGTGTCGGACCAGTACTCAAACTGCTCGCTGGCGGCGTGCGAATCTAAAAAATACTCACGCTTCCGCCCGGGAAGGATACCCTCAAATTCATCCTTAAGCAAGAGTTTTTGGGCACGAAAGTCAAGAACATCATTAAATCGCCGTTTTTAGAGACAAGTTTACGAACCATTGGCACTTCATTTTGAAGGAAATTCGAGAGATTATGTTGCTTATAGACATTAGCCCCCTGGTAGGGACAAGCGTACCTTCTGCGAGATGCTCTATGATCAGGGCAATCTCATTTGGCCGTAAATTGAAGAAAATCCAGTGACTATATGCCTTATTCTCCTTGTTTTGGCGGATGGCATCTTTGTAACTCATGCGGCGTGAAAGCCAATAACAAAAGGGCATTCTGGCATCGGTCAATATATATGTGAAGCGATATCTCCTCTATAGAGGACAAGAAGTTTTAGGGCAATCGAGCAAAAAAGCATGCGAGAAAATGAACTACTTTCAAGGCGCCATAGAATGGATAGATGTTCACTAAAGCGGTCATAATTTTGTCATTGGTCAGTATGGGTCCCATAAGTACTCAAACTGCTCGTGGCGGTAGCGTGAATCAAAAATACTCCCCTTGCGTTGCGAGCCGAAATACCCTCAAATTCAGCCTTAAGCAGGACTTTTGTACGAAAGTCAAGAACATCATTAAGTCATTGTTTTTGAGACAAGTTTACGAACCCATTAGCACTTCCTTTTGAAGGAAATTCGAGAGATTATGTTGCTTATAGATATTAGCCCCGGGTACAGACAATACCTTCTGCGGATGCTCTATGATCCGGGTAATCTCATTTGGCCGTAAATTGAAGAAAATCCAATGACTATATGCCTTATTCTCCTTGTTTTTGCGGATGGCATCTTTGTAACTCATCGGCGTGAAAGCCAAGAACAAAGGGCATTCTGGCATCGGTCAATATATATTTGAAGCGATATCTCCTCTATAGAGGACAAGAAATTTTAGGGCAATCGGGCAAAAGAACACGAGAAAATGAAGTACTTTCAGGGAACGCCATAGAATGGACAAATGTTCACTAAAGCGGTCATAATTTTGTCATTGAAGTCGCGTCGGACCCATAAGTACTCAAACTGCTCGTCTTGGCGCGTGAATCAAAAATACGTCCGCTTCCGCGGGAGAGCCGAGATACCCTCAAATTCAGCCTTAAGCGAGGACTTTTTGTACGAAAGTCAAAGAACATCATTCGTTCTGTTTTTTAGACAAGTTTACGAACCCATTGGCACTTCCTTTTGAAGGAATTTGAGAGATTATGTTGCTTATAGATATTAGCCCCTGGTAGGGACAAGCGTACCTTCTGCGGATACTCTATGATCAGGTAATCTCATTTGGCTGTAAATTGAAGAAAATCCAGTGACTATATGCCTTATTCTCCTTGTTTTGCGCGGATGGCATGCGTAACTCATGCGGCGTGAAAGCCAAAACAAAAGGGCATTCTGGCATCGGTCGATATATATGTGGAAGCGATATCTCCTCTATAGAGGACAAGAAATTTTGGGACAATCGAGGCAAAAAGCATGCGAAAATGAAGTACTTTCAAGGACGCCATAGAATGGACGGATGTTCACTAAAGCGGTCATAATTTTGTCATTGAGTCGTGTTGGACCCATAAGTACTCAAACTACCATGGCATGGCGAATCTAGAAAATACTCCTGCTTGCGTCATGAGGCCGAAGTACCCTCAAATTCAGTCTTAAGCGAGGACTTTTTGGCCTGAAAGTCAAAGAACATCATTAATCGCTGTGTTTTTCAGACAAGTTTACGAACCCATTGGCACTTTCCTTTGAAGGAAATTCGAGAGATTATGTTGCTTATAGACATTAGCCCCTGGTAGGGACAAGCGTACCTTCTGCGGATGCTCTATGATCCGGGTAATCTCATTTTGCGTAAATTGAAGAAAATCCGGCTATATGTCTTATTCTCCTTGTTTTACGCGGATGGGATCTTTGTAACTCATGCGCGTAAAGCCAAGAACAAAAGGGCATTCTGGCATCGATCAATATAAATGTGGAAGCGATATCTCCTCTATAGAGGACAAGAAAGTTTAGGAAAGTGCATGTTTATTTGCCACCAAATCTGATATTGATGAGCTAGATTTCAGCAAATCATGTGTTATGCTTTTGTGTGCAAAGAGGCATTATTTTCATTCGAGGATGTGCCTTCCTCTTTGCCTCTGCTGCACTAACATTTTGCGGGGAGTTTGGCGTCTTTCCACAAGGCGTGCCACGAGGATACCGCCTATTCGAGGATTGAGCATTAAATTGACTTAATTCCGGACATCATTACCAATGCACCATACCGTACCAATCCGGAGGAGCGAAGGAGATTATCGTCAAGTACAAAGCTGCTCGACAAAGGTTATATCTTGAATCCCTTAGTCCTTGTCTTGTTCCTATTATTCTATTGCGAAAAAGGATGGTACATCACGTATGTGTGTTGATTGTAGAGGCATTAATAATATTACTATTCGTTATCGTCACCCTATTCCTAGGCTAGATGATATGCTTGATGAATTGAGTGGCTCTACAATATTCTCAAAGTTGATTTGCGTAGTGGATACCATCAAATTCGTATGAAATTGGGAGATGAATTGAAAACAGCATTTAAAACTAAGTTTAGTTTATATGAATGGTTAGTCATGCCTTTTGGGTTAACTAATGCACCTAGTACTTTCATGAGACTAATGAGCGAAGTTTCGTGCTTTCATTGGACGATTTGTGGTAGTTTATTTTGATGATATACTGATTTATAGCAAATCTTTGGAAGAACATTTGGAACATTCGTCTGTTTTAATGCTCTCGTGATGCCGTTTGTTTGGTAACCTTAGGAAGTGCACCTTTTGCACCGACAAGTATCTTTCTTGGCTATGTTGTTACTCCACGAGGAATTGAAGTTGATAAAGCCAAGATTGAAGCTATTGAGAGTTGGCATGACCCAAAGCGGTCACACAAGTGAGGAGTTTCCTTGGCCTCGCTGGTTTCTATAGGCGTTTTGTGAGAGATTTCAGCACCATTGCTGCACCTCTCAACGAGCTTACAAGAAGGATGTGCCTTTTGTTTGGGGTACCACACAGGAAGAAGCCTTCACGGTATTGAAAGCTAAGTTGACACATGCTCCTTTACTCCAACTTCCTGATTTTAATAAGACTTTTGAGCTTGAATGTGATGCTAGTGGAATTGGATTAGGGGGTGTGTTATTACAAGATGGCAAACCTGTTGCATACTTTTCTGAAAAATTGAGTGGGCCTAGTCTGAATTATTCTACTTATGATAAAGAATTATATGCTCTTGTTCGGACTTTAGAAACATGGCAACATTATTTATGGCCCAAAGAATTTGTTATACATTCTGATCATGAATCTTTGAAACATATTAAAAGTCAAGCTAAACTGAATCGTAGACATGCTAAATGGGTTGAATTCATTGAGACTTTCCCTTATGTCATTAAACACAAGAAGGGTAAAAGAAAATGTTATTCTGATGCATTGTCTACGTCGTTATACTATGCTTTCTATTTGGACTTTAAAATATTTGGTTTGGAGACCATCAAAGATCAATATGTGCATGATGCTGAATTTAGCGATGTATTGCAGAATTGTAAAAGGTAGAACATGGAACAAGTTAAATGGTTAATGATGGTTGTGTTTCGTTCTAACAAGCTATGCATTCGGCTAGCTCCGTTAGTCTTTTGTTGTTGCGGGGGCGCATGGAGGAGGACTAATGGGACACTTTGGCGTGAAGAAGGCGGAGGATATACTTGCTACACATTTCTTTTGGCCAAATATGAGGCGGGATGTTGGCGTTTTGTTGCTCATTGCACTACATGTCAAAAAGCTAAGTCACGACTCAATCCTCATGGTTTATATATGCCTTTACTGTACCTAGTGTTCCTTGGGAGGATATATCTATGGACTTTGTTTTAGGTTTACCTCGAACAAAGAAGGGAGGATAACATATTTGTTGTAGTGGATAGATTCTGAAAATGGCACACTTTATACCATGTCATAAAAGCGATGATGTTGTTAATGTTGCTGATTTGTTCTTTATTGAAATTATTAAGCTTGCATGGTGCCAAATACTATTGTTTGAGATCGTGATACTAAATTTCTTAGCCACTTTTGGAGATGTTTATGGGCTAAGTTGGGGACTAAGCTGCTTTTAGTACTACTTGTCACCCCCAATGATGGACAAACTGAAGTAGTCAATAGAACATTGTCTACTATGCTTAGGGCTGTTTTGAAGAATAATAAGAAAATGTGGGAAGAATGCTTGCCTCATATTGAATTTTCTTATAATCGTTCATTGCATTCTACTACTAAGATGTGCCCTTTTGAAATTGTGTAAGGTTTCCTACCTCGTGCACCTATTGATTTATTGCCTCTTCCATCTTCGGAGAAGGTTAATTTTGAGGCTAAAGAACGTTCTGAATTGATTTTAAAAATGCATGAGTTAACTAAGGAAAACATTGGCGTATGAATGCTAAATATAAACTTCTTTGGAGATAAGGGTAGAAAACATGTTGTGTTTGCACCTGGAGATCTTGTTTGGTTACATTTGCGTAAAGATAGATTTCCTAATTTGCGCAAATCAAAGCTTCATTTCAAGAAGGGGAGGATGATGAGGACATCAATACCATTGTTACACCCACAGGCCCTACTATTACATATCACGGGACCAATTACTAGGCTTTCATGCGCCAATTAAATTACGGTACTTTCGTTTCTTGGTAATGATTCTAATGTTCATGAGAATATGATCTTTGTGATAGGCGGGGTGTCGATCTTTCGATGAGATGATAACTATCGATTTGGTGGAGCGACTTTGGCGATCCGACAACAAGCGTGCCTGACGTTGCGCCTTAGCAATCGCTAAACCAACTCCGAGAGGTTATTGACCCGCGGAGCACAATCAACGACCACGAAGGTCTATTCCGCAAGCAATCGAAGAACAAGCAAGAATATGATAAAAGCAATCTAAATATTGCAGTATGTATGAAGTATTGATAAAGGTGGGGATCCGTTAGCGGTCTTGATGCAGTCGTTGGACACAAGCGAAGTACCACGAGGTTGCAATGGCTAACTTTTAAGTAAACAAATCCCAAGGAAAAAGCTACTAGATAGATCTACTTATATAGGAGCAAGGGGTGGCGGCCAAGGAGGTGGGAGAACGTCCCAAGGCAGCCTAAAACTAACCCTAGGTCGTACAAGGGGTGACGTAACACCTTTGGACTTGTAATTTGACTCGGATTACAGTGCGGCGTCAGTTGTTTTAGTCTATAACTCAACGCTCGGATGGATTTTAAGGTGATTCAATTGTCTTTGGAAAGAGCATGAAATCTACTTTCCACAAAAAAGAATAGCCAATTCGAATCCGTATGAAAAAGTTGTTGGCGTTTTGAGTCGAGGTATATACATGCAGTCCGAATCTGAATCTAGAGCGTGAGAGACTTGGACTCTATCTTCTCTTGGCCCAAAAGTGGCGTGAAGAAGACTTTTGAACAACATCTAAACTTCTCCTTTTCCTTTATCTTCATATGTGGATTGTATAAATGTCCCATACACCTGCAATTAGACAAAACACAAAAGTATGTGAAGTATTTTTGTTCTGGATAACATAAATATATTATTGAATAGTTTGCACTAGAAATCACCTGACAAATATGCAAGTATGCAATATTTTTGTTCTTATCCAAGGTAGTCATGTCCTCATCAACAACTCTGTCTCCAACTTTCCTCTTGAAAAGTTTGAGCCAATTTTCTGATAAATTCTTTCAAAGAATGCCACTAACTCAAGCTTTCCCATGCAAAAAGAATCACTCAATTCCGAGTTGATATGAGGATTCAAAGAATTCTAAAACTGGCCTGAAAAATTGGAACAAGCTATGTTCACGAATTTCAGAGGGCAAAAAGACCAATTTAGAAGCCGATTTTGAGGTGTCAAATAATGAACTAGCTTCTGCAACTATTTAGATGCGGCTCGTTGCTAGCTTCAATTTGAGTACTCACGGAGCCAAAATGGAGTTTGTATGAGGAAGATACACTGTTTTCTTGAGCAGTGCACAAAGCAGATTCAATCCGAATTCAGTGCGAGGTTGATTCTTGATAGATCCGATTTTTTCTCACTTTTTTTTTCTCACGCTTTTTTTTTTTTTTTCTCTCTCTTTTTGTTTTTTCCTTTCTCTCTTTTTCTCTATCTTTTTCCCTCTGTCCAAGACAAACTAGATAAGATCTGCAGATTGGATCGGCGAAGATGTGAATGACCTCAACTATGATTATGACAATGAATAGTCGTGTATTACATGGTGAAATTAATGGATGGGATGGTGGACAGCGGAAGGGATAATGATCACGGCGGCGGCGTGACTAATGTGAACAGAACTTCGAAACTCTAAAGGAACTAGAAACTAAGACCAGCATGGTAACCGACACGGCGATGCAACCGATAATTCAACTATGCAAGCAATGAATAGAAAATTGCAAAAAGCTCGGTGGCTTGGATAAAGATGAACAAATCTAATTTTTTGTGGCTTTTCATGGGTTTGTAGGTATGAATGACAGATCACGATCTAAACTATGAAAAGCTGGAAAATCTCACGAGCAACACTGAAAACTAATACCACTTAATAGGCGAGGTGTCGATCTTTCGATGAGATGATAACTATCGATTTGGTGGAGCGACTTTGACAATCCGACTACAAGCGTTACCGACGTTGCGCCTTAGCAATCGCTAAACCAACTCGAGAGGTTATTGACCATGCGGAGCACAATCAACGACCACGAAGGTCTATTCCTGCAAGCAATCGAAGAACAAGCAAGAATATGATAAAAGCAATCTGAATATTGCGGTATGTATGAAGTATTGAGAAGGTGGGGATCGTGGCGGTCTTCGATGCAGTGGTTGGACACAAACGAAGTACACGAGGTTGCAATGGCTAACTTTTAAGTAAACAAATCCCAAGGAAAAAGCTACTAGATGGATCTACTTATATAGGAGCAAGGGATGGCGGCCAAGGAGGTGGGAGAACGTCCCAAGGCAGCCTAAAACTAACCCTAGGTCGTACAAGGGGTAACGTAACACCTTTGGACTTGTAATTTGACTCGGATTCTGGTGCAGCGTCAGATTGTTTCGTCTATAACTCAACGCTCCGGACGGATTTTAAGGTGATTCCAATTGTTCTGGAAAGAGCATGAAATCTACTTTCCAACAAAATAAGAATCGCAATTCGGTCCGTATGAAAAAGTTGTTGGCGTTTTGAGTCAGGTATATATGTAGTCAAATCTGAATCTAGAACGTGAGAGACTTGGACTCTATCTTCTCTTGGCCCAAAAGTGGCGTGAAGACTTTTTGAACAACATCTAAACTTCTCCTTTTCCTTTATCTTCATATGTGGATTGTACAAATGTCCATACACTGCAATTAGACAAAACACAAAAGTATGTGAAGTATTTTTGTTACGGATAACATAAATATATTATTGAATAGTTTGCACTAGAAATCACGACAAATATGCATGTATGCAATATTTTGTTCTAATCAAAGGTAGTCATGTCCTCATCATGCTTTGCCTAAATTGGATACATTGTTTTGCTTACAAATGAAGGGCCTAGCTTGGAGAAGGATGAACATTGGAGCAAGAACACGCATGGAGTTGATGGCATGCGCAGGGGATCAGAACGGAGTTACAAGTGATGATTTGAGGACTTTGAAGCCACCATAAGGGTGCATGAAGCCTTGGACAGAAATATACAAGATGCCACTTCATAATATTAGTCCATAGGCTATTCTAGGTGCTGCGTCACCTTAGTATTGAGCCAGGCCCATGTAATTTCGAAATACTTAAGTATAGGCTATTTTAGAGTCCGTATGTGTGGGAAACAAGAGTTAAGGTTGGTTTGAGACCCACCCTCAAGGGCCACGAAATTCCTCCTTTTCCCCCATATATACAGCCCTTAGAGGCGTCGTTTAACTTGGGTTTTGTTTAGATTAAAGTTACGCCATAGCTTCATTGAGCCCGTGTCGAACCCACAAGTTCTCAAACTGCTCGTGGTGAGCGTCTGAATCCAGAAAATACTCCCCGCTTGCGTGAGGAGGCCCGGAGTACCCTCAGATACGGCCTTAAGCAGGACTTTTTGGCCCTGAAAGTTAAAGAACATCATTCATCGCTATTTTTCAGACAAGTTTCTGAACCCATTGGCACTTCCTTTTGAAGGAAATTTGAGAGATTATGTTCCTTATAGACATTAGCCCCCTGGTAGGGACAAATGTACCTTTCTGCAGATGCTCTATGATCCAGGCAATCTCATTTTGCCGTAAATTGAAGAAAATCCAACGGCTATATGCCTTATTCTCCTTGTTTTCGCCGGATGGCATGTTGTAACTCATGCACGTGAAAGCCAAGAACTAAAGGGAATTCCTGGCATCGGTCAATATATATGTGGAAACGATATCTCCACTATAGAGGACAAGAAATTTTGGGGCAGTCAGGCAAAAAGCGCACAAGAAAATGAAGTACTTTCAAGGACTGCCATAGAATGGACAGATGCTCACTAAGACGGTCATAATTTTGTCATTAGCAGTCCGTGTTAGACCCATAAGTACTCAAACTGCTCACGGCGAGCACACGAATCCAAAAAAAATACTCCGCGCTTGCGCCAGGAGGCCCGGAGTACCCTCAAATTCAGCCTTAAGCAGGAATTTTTGGCCCTGAATGTCAAAGAACATCATTCGTCGCTGTTTTTCAGCCAAGTTTCTGAACCCATTGGCACTTCCTTTTGAAGGAAATTCGTGATATTATGTTGCTTTTAGACATTATCCCCCCTGGTACGAACAAACATACCTTTCTGCAGATGCTCTATGATCCGGGCAATCTCATTTGGCCGTAAATTGAAGAAAATCCAGCGGCTATATGCCTTATTCTCCTTGTTCGCCGGATGGCATGCTGTAACTCATGCGCGTGAAAGCCAAGAACAAAAGGGCATTCCTGGCATCGATAAATATATATGTGGATACGATATCTCCACTACAGAGGACAAGAAATTTTGTGGCGGTTACGCAAAGAGCGCACGGGAAAATGAAGTACTTTCAAGTCTGCCATAGAATGGACAGATGTTCACTAAAACGGTCATAATTTTGTCATTCGGAGTCCGTGTCGGACCCACAAGTTCTCAAACTGCTCGCGGAGAGCGTCCGAATCTAGAAAACACTCCCTGCTTGCGCCAGGTGGCCCGGAGTACCCTCAAATACGGCCTTAAGCAGGACTTTTTAGCCCTAAAATACAAAGAACATCATTCGTCGCTGTTTTTCAGACAAGTTTCTGAACCCATTGGCACTTCCTTTTGAAGGAAATTCGAGAGATTATGTTGCTTATAAACATTAGCCCGCCTGGTAGGCTCAAACGTACCTTTCTGCAGATGCTCTATTATACGGGCAATTTCATTCGGCCGTAAATTGAAGAAAATCCAGCGGCTATATGCCTTATTCTCCTTGTTTTCGCCGGATGGCATGCTGTAACTCATGCGCGTGAAAGCCAAGAACAAAAGGGCATTCCTGGCATCGATCAATATATATGTGGAAACGATATCTCCACTATAGAGGACAAGAATTTTTGGGGCGGTTAGGCAAAGAGCGCACGGGAAAAAGAAGTACTTTCAAGGACTACCATAGAATGGACAGATGTTCACTAAAATGGTCATAATTTTGTCATTCGGAGTCCGTGTCGGACCCACAAGTTCTCAAACTATTCGCGGCGAGCGTTTGAATCCAGAAAATACTCCCTTCTTGCGCCAGGAGGCCCGGAGTATCCTCAAATACGGCCTTAAGCAGGACTTTTTGGCCCTGTAAGTTAAAGAACATCATTCGTCGTTGTTTTTCAGACAAGTTTCTGAACCCATTGGCAATTCCTTTTGAAGGAAATTCGCGATATTATGTTGCTTATAGACATTATCCCCCCTGGTAGGGACAAACGTACCTTTCTGCAGATGCTCTATGATCCGGGCAATCTCATTTGGCCATAAATTGAAGAAAATCCAGTGCTATATTTGTCATTGAGTCCGTGTCGGACCCATAAGTTCTCAAACTGCTCGCGCGGCGGCGCTTGAATCAAAAAATACTCCACGCTTCCGTCAGAGGCCCGAGTACCCTCAAATTCAGCCTTAAGCAGGACTTTTTGCCCCGAAAGTCAAAGAACATCATTCGTCGATGTTTTTCGACAAGTTTCGAACCCATTGGCACTTCCATTTGAAGGACATTTGAGAGATTATGTGGCTTATAGACATTAGCCCCCGGTAGGGACAAACGTACCTTTCTGCAGATGCTCTATGATCCGGCAATCTCATTTGGCGTAAATTGAAGAAAATCCAATGCTATATGCCTTATTCTCCTTGTTTTCGCGGATGGCATGCTATAACTCATGCGTGAAAGCCAAGAACAAAAGGGCATTCTGGCATCGATCAATATATATGTGGAAACGATATCTCCTCTATAGAGGACAAGAAATTTTGGGGCAATTAGCAAAAAGCGCACGAGAAAATGAAGTACTTTCAAGGACCGCCATAGAATGGACAGATGTTCACTAAAAGCGGTCATAATTTTGTCATTGAGTCCGTGTCGGACCCACAAGTTCTCAAACTGCTCACGGTGAGCATCTGAATCCAGAAAATACTCCCCGCTTGCGTGAAGAGGCCCGAGTACCCTCAAATTCAGCCTTAAGCAGGACTTTTTGGCCCTCAAAGTCAAAGAACATCATTCGTCGCTGTTTTTCAAACAAGTTTCTGAACCCATTGGCACTTCCATTTGAAGGACATTTGAGAGATTATGTTGCTTATAGACATTAGCCCCCCTGGTAGGGACAAACGTACCTTTCTGCAGATGTTCTATGATCCGGGCAATCTCATTTGGCCGTAAATTGAAGAAAATCCATGACTATATGCCTTATTCTCCTTGTTTTTGCCGGATGGCATGTTTGTAACTCATGCGGCGTGAAAGCCAAGAACAAAAGGGCATTCTGGCATCGATCAATATATATGTGGAACCAATATCTCCTCTATAGAGGACAAGAAATTTTGGGGCAATCAGCAAAAAGCGACGAGAAAATGAAGTACTTTCAAAGGCGCCATAGAATGGACAGATGTTCACTAAAACGGTCATAATTTTGTCATTGAGTCCGTGTCGGACCCATAAGTTCTCAAACTGCTCGTGGTGAGCGTGCTGAATCAAAAATATACTCCACGCTTGCGTGAGGAGGCCCGAGTACCCTCAAATTCAGCCTTAAGTAGGACTTTTGGCCCGAAAGTCAAAGAACATCATTCGTCGCTATTTTTGAGACAAGTTTCGAACCCATTGGCACTTCCATTTGAAGGACATTTGAGAGATTATGTTGCTTATAGACATTAGCCCCCGGTAGGGACAAACGTACCTTCTGCAGATGCTCTATGATCCGGCAATCTCATTTGGCCGTAAATTGAAGAAAATCCAGCGACTATATGCCTTATTCTCCTTGTTTTCGCGGATGGCATGTTGTAACTCATGCGCGTGAAAGCCAAGAACTAAAGGGCATTCCGGCATCGGTCAATATATATATGGAAACGATATCTCCTCCATAGAGGACAAGAAATTTTGGGGCAATCAGCAAAAGCGCAGGAGAAAATGAAGTACTTTCAAGGATTGCCATAGAAAGGACATATGTTCACTAAAACGGTCATAATTTTGTCATTTCGAGTCCGTGTCGGACCCATAAGTACTCAAACTGCTCGCGGCGAGCGTGCGAATCCAAAAAATACTCCACGCTTCCGCCAGGAGGCCCGGAGTACCCTCAAATTCAGCCTTAAGCAGGACTTTTTGGCCCTGAAAGTCAAAGAACATCATTCGTCGCTGTTTTTCAGCCAAGTTTCTGAACCCATTGGCACTTCCTTTTGAAGGAAATTCGAGAGATTATGTTGCTTATAGATATTAGCCCCCCTGGTAGGGACAAATGTACCTTTCTGCAGATGCTCTATGATCCAGGCAATCTCATTTGGCCGTAAATTGAAGAAAATCCAGTGGCTATATGCCTTATTCTCCTTGTTTTTGCCGGATGGCATGCTGTAACTCATGCGCGTGAAAGCCAAGAACAAAAGGGCATTCCTGGCATCGGTCAATATATATGTGGAAACGATATCTCCTCTATAGAGGACAAGAAATTTTGGGGCGGTTAGGCAAAAAGCGCACGAGAAAATGAAGTACTTTCAAGGACTGCCATAGAATGGACAGATGTTCACTAAAACGGTCATAATTTTGTCATTCGGAGTCCGTGTCGGACCCATAAGTACTCAAACTGCTCGCAGCGAGCGCGTGAATCCAAAAAATACTCCACGCTTCCATCAGGAGGCCCGGAGTACCCTCAAATTCAGCCTTAAGCAGAACTTTTTGGCCCTGAAAGTCAAAGAACATCATTCGTCGCTGTTTTTCAAACAAGTTTCTGAACCCATTGGCACTTCCATTTGAAGGACATTCGAGAGATTATGTTGCTTATAGACATTAGCCCCCTGGTAGGGACAAACGTACCTTTCTGCAGATGCTCTATGATCCGGGCAATCTCATTTGGCCGTAAATTGAAGAAAATCCATGCTATATGCCTTATTCTCCTTGTTTTTGCGGATGGCATCTTTGTAACTCATGCGGCGTGAAAGCCAAGAACAAAAGGGCATTCTGGCATCGATCAATATATATGTGGAAACGATATATCCTCTATAGAGGACAAGAAATTTTGGGGCAATCAGGCAAAAAGCGCACGAGAAAATGAAGTACTTTCAAGGACTGCCATAGAATGGACAGATGTTCACTAAAACGGTCATAATTTTGTCATTGAGTCCGTGTCGGACCCATAAGTACTCAAACTACTCTCGCAAGGCGTTTGAATCCAAAAATACTCCACTTCTTGCGCCAGAGGCCCGGAGTACCCTCAAATTCAGCTTTAAGCATGACTTTTGGCCCCGAAAGTCAAAGAACATCATTCGTCGTTGTTTTTCGACAAGTTTCAACCCATTGGCACTTCCATTTGAAGGAAATTCGAGAGATTATGTTGCTTATAGACATTAGCCCCCTGGTAGGGACAAACGTACCTTTCTGCAGATGCTCTATGATCCGGGCAATCTCATTTGGCCGTAAATTGAAGAAAATCCAGCGGCTATATGCCTTATTCTCCTTGTTTTCGCCGGATGGCATGTAAACTCATGCGCGTGAAAGCCAAGAACAAAAGGGCATTCCTGGCATCGATCAATATATATGTGGAGACAATATCTCCAATATAGAGGACAAGAAATTTTGGGCCGGTTAGGGAAAAAGCGCACGTGAAAATGAAGTACTTTCAAGGACTGCCATAGAATGGACAGATGTTCACTAAAACGGTCATAATTTTGTCATTCGGAGTCCGTGTCGGACCCATAAGTACTCAAACTGCTCGCGGCGAGTGCACGAATCCAAAAAATACTCTACGCTTCCGCCAGGTGGCCCGAAGTACCCTCAAATTCAGCCTTAAGCAGGACTTTTTGGCCCTGAAAGTCAAAGAACATCATTCGTCGCTGTTTTTCAGACAAGTTTCTGAACCCATTGGCACTTCCTTTTGAAGGAAATTCGAGAGATTATGTTGCATATAGACATTAGCCCCCCTGGTAGGGACAAACGTACCTTTCTGCAGATGCTCTATGATCCGGGCAATCTCATTTGGCCATAAATTGAAGAAAATCCAGCCGCTATATGCCTTATTCTCCTTGTTTTCGCCAGATGGCATGCTGTAACTCATGCGCGTGAAAGCCAAGAACCAAAGGGCATTCCTGGCATCGGTCAATATATATGTGGAAATGATATCTCCTCTATAGAGGACAAGAAATTTTGGGGCAATCAGGCAAAAAAGGGCACGAGAAAATGAATAATTTCAAGGACTGCCATAGAATGGACAGATGTTCACTAAAACGGTCATAATTTTGTCATTCGGAGTCCGTGTCGGACCCAGAAGTACTCAAACTGCTCGCGGCGAGCACGCGAATCTAGATAATACTCCACGCTTCCGCTAGGAGGCCCGGAGTACCCTCAAATTCAGCCTTAAGCAGGACTTTTTGGCCCTGAAAGTCAAAGAACATCATTCGTCGCTTTTTTTCACACAAGTTTCTGAACCCATTAGCACTTTCTTTTGAAGGAAATTCGAGCAATTATGTTGCTTATAGATATTAGCCCCCCTGGTAGGGACAAATGTACCTTTCTGCAGATGCTCTATGATCCAGGCAATCTCACTTGGCCGTAAATTGAAGAAAATCCAGCAGCTATATGCCTTATTCTCCTTGTTTTCGCCGGATGGCATGCTGTAACTCATGGGCGTAAAAGCCAAGAAGAAAAGGGCATTCCTGGCATCGGTCAATATATATGTCGAAACGATATCTCCTCTATAGAAGACAAGAAATTTTGGGGCAATCAGGCAAAAAGCGCACGAAAAAATGAAGTACTTTCAAGGACTGCCATAGAATGGATAGATGTTCACTAAAACGGTCATAATTTTGTCATTCGGAGTCCGTGTCGGACCCATAAGTACTCAAACTGCTCGCGGCGAGCGCGTGAATCCAAAAAATTGTCCACGCTTCCGCCAGGAGGCCCAAAGTACCATCAAATTCAGCCTTAAGCAGGACTTTTTGGCCCTGAAAGTCAAAGAACATCATTCGTCGCTATTTTTCAGACAAGTTTCTGAACCCATTGGCACTTCCTTTTGAAAGAAATTCGAGAGATTATGTTGCTTATAGACATTAGCCCCCCTGTAGGTACAAATTTACCTTTCTATAGATGCTCTATGATTCAGGAAATTTCATTTGGCCGTAAATTGAAGAAAATCCAGCGGCTATATACCTTATTCTCCTTGTTTTCGCCGGATGGCATGCTGTAACCCATGCGCGTAAAAGCCAAGAACAAAAATGCATTACTGGCATCGGTCAATATATATGTGGAAACAATATCTCCTCTATAGAGGACAAGAAATTTTGGGGCAATCAGGCAAAAAGCGCACGAGAAAATGAAGTACTTTGAAGGATTGCCATAGAATGGACAGATGTTCACTAAAACGGTCATAATTTTGTCATTCGGAGTCCGTGTCGGACCCATAAGTACTCAAACTACTCGCGGCGAGCACGCGAATCCAAAAAATAATCCACGCTTCCGCCAGGAGGCCCGGAGTACCCTCAAATTCAGCCTTAAGCAGGACTTTTTGGCCCTAAAAGTCAAAGAACATCATTCGTCGCGATTTTTCAGACAAGTTTCTGAACCCATTGGCACTTCCTTTTGAAGGAAATTCGAGAGATTATGTTGCTTATAGACATTAGCCCCTAGTAGGACAAACGTACCTTCTCGCAGATGCTCTATGATCCGGCAATCTCATTTGGTAGTAAATTGAAGAAAATCCAGCGCTATATGCCTTATTCTCCTTGTTTTCACGGATGGCATCTTTGTAACTCATGCGCGTGAAAGCCAAGAACAAAAGGGCATTCCTGGCATCGGTCAATATATATGTGGAAACGATATCTCCTCTATAGAGGACAAGAAATTTTGGGGCAATCAGGCAAAAAGCGCATGACAAAATGAAGTACTTTCAAGGACTGCCATAGAATGGATAGATGTTCACTAAAACGGTCATATTTTTGTCATTCGGAGTCCGTGTCGGACCCATAAGTACTCAAACTGCTCATGCAAGCGCCTGAATCAAAAAATACTCTACGCTTGTGCGAGGAGGCCGGAGTACCCTCAAATTCAGCCTTAAGCAGGACTTTTGGCCCCGAAAGTCAAAGAACATCATTCGTCATTTGTTTTTCGACAAGTTTCGAACCCATTGGCACTTCCTTTTGAAGGAAATTTGAGAGATTATGTTGCATATAGACATTAGCCCCCTGGTAGGGACAAACGTACCTTCTGCAGATGCTCTATGATCAAGGCAATCTCATTTGGCCATAAATTGAAGAAAATCCAGTGCTATATGCCTTATTCTCCTTGTTTTCAGCGGATGGCATGTCAGTAACTCATGCGTGAAAGCCAAGAACCAAAGGGCATTCTGGCATCGGTCAATATATATGTGGAAATGATATCTCCTCTATAGAGGACAAGAAATTTTGGGGCAATCAGGCAAAAAGGGCACGAGAAAATGAATACTTTCAAGGACTGCCATAGAATGGACAGATGTTCACTAAAACGGTCATAATTTTGTTATTCGGAGTCCGTGTCGGACCCAGAAGTACTCAAACTGCTCGCGGCGAGCGTGCGAATCCAGAAAATACTCCACGCTTCCGCTAGGAGGCCCGGAGTACCCTCAAATTCAGCCTTAAGCAGGACTTTTTGGCCCTGAAAGTCAAAGAACATCATTCGTCGCTTTTTTCAGACAAGTTTCTGAACCCATTAGCACTTTCTTTTGAAGGAAATTTGAGAGATTATGTTTCTTATAGATATTAGCCCCCCTGGTAGGGACAAATGTACCTTTCTGCAGATGCTCTATGATCCAGGCAATCTCATTTGGTCAGAATTAAAGAAAATCCAGTGCTATATGCCTTATTCTCCTTGTTTTCGCGGATGGCATGTTTGTAACTCATGCGGCGTAAAAGCCAAGAACAAAAGAGCATTCCTGGCATCGGTCAATATATATGTGGAAACGATATCTCCTCTATAGAGGACAAGAAATTTTGGGGCAATCAGGCAAAAAGCGCACGAGAAAATGAAGTACTTTCAAGGACCGCCATAGAATGGATAGATGTTCACTAAAACGGTCATAATTTTGTCATTCGGAGTCCGTGTCGGACCCATAAGTACTCAAACTGCTCACGGTGAGCATCTGAATCAAAAATACTCACGCTTCCGAGGAGGCCCGAAGTACCCTCAAATTCAGCCTTAAGCAGGACTTTTTGGCCCTGAAAGTCAAAGAACATCATTCGTCGCTGTTTTTAGACAAGTTTCTGAACCCATTGGCACTTCCTTTTGAAGGAAATTTGAGAGATTATGTTGCTTATAGACATTAGCCCCCTGGTAGGGACAAACGTACCTTTCTGCAGATGCTCTATGATCGAGGCAATCTCATTTGGCCATAAATTGAAGAAAATCCAGCGGCTATATGCCTTATTCTCCTTGTTTTCGCCGGATGGCATGCTGTAACTCATGCACGTGAAAGCCAAGAACAAAAGTGCATTCCTGGCATCGGTCAATATATATGTGGAAATGATATCTCCTCTATAGAGGACAAGAAATTTTGGGGCAATCAGCAAAAAGGGCACGAGAAAATGAATAATTTCAAGGACGCCATAGAATGGACAGATGTTCACTAAAACGGTCATAATTTTGTCATTCGGAGTCCGTGTCGGACCCATAAGTACTCAAACTGCTCGCGGCGAGCACACGAATCCAAAAAATACTCCACGCTTCCGCTAGGAGGCCCGGAGTACCCTCAAATTCAGCCTTAAGCAGGACTTTTTGGCCCTGAAAGTCAAAGAACATCATTCGTCGCTTTTTTTCAGACAAGTTTCTGAACCCATTAGCACTTTCTTTTGAAGGAAATTCGAGAGATTATGTTGCTTATAGATATTAGCCCCCCTGATGGGGACAAATGTACCTTTCTGCAGATGCTCTATGATCCAGGCAATCTCATTTGGCCATAAATTGAAGAAAATCCAGCAGCTATACACCTTATTCTCCTTGTTTTCACCGGATGGCATGCTGTAACTCATGCGCGTAAAAGCCAAGAACAAAAGGGCATTCCTGGCATCGGTCAATATATATGTCAAAACGATATCTCCTCTATAGAGGACAAGAAATTTTGGGGCAATCAGGTAAAAAGCGCACGAGAAAATGAAGTACTTTCAAGGACTGCCATAGAATGGATAGATGTTCACTAAAACGGTCATAATTTTGTCATTCGGAGTCCGTGTCGCACCCATAAGTTCTCAAACTGCTCGCGGCGAGCACGCGAATCCAGAAAATACTCCACGCTTCCGCTAGGAGGCCCGGAGTACCCTCAAATTCAGCCTTAAGCAGGACTTTTTGGACCCGAAAGTCAAAGAACATCATTAAATCGCTTTTTTCGGACAAGTTTCTGAACCCATTAGCACTTTCTTTTGAAGGAAATTCGAGAGATTATGTTGCTTATAGATATTAGCCCCCCTGGTAGGGACAAATGTACCTTTCTGCAGATGCTCTATGATCCAGGAAATCTCATTTGGCCGTAAATTGAAGAAAATCCAGCAGCTATACGCCTTATTCTCTTTGTTTTCGCCGGATGGCATGCTGTAACTCATGCGCGTAAAAGCCAAGAACAAAAGGGCATTCCTGGCATCGGTCAATATATATGTCGAAACGATATCTCCTCTATAAAGGACCAGAAATTTTGGGGCAATCAGGCAAAAAGCGCACGAGAAAATGAAGTACTTTCAAGGACTGCCATAGAATGGATAGATGTTCACTAAAACGGTCATAATTTTGTCATTCGGAGTTCGTGTCGGACCCATAAGTAATCAAACTGCTTGCGGCGAGCGCGCAACTCCAAAAAATACTCCACGCTTCCGCCAGGAGGCCCGAAGTACCATCAAATTCAGCCTTAAGCAGGACTTTTTGGCCCTGAAAGTCAAAGAACATCATTCGTCGCTATTTTTCAGACAAGTTTCTGAACCCATTGGCACTTCCTTTTGAAAGAAATTCGAGAGATTATGTTGCTTATAGACATTAGCCCCCTGGTAGGGACAAACGTACCTTTCTGCAGATGCTCTATGATCCGGGCAATCTCATTTGGCCGTAAATTGAAGAAAATCCAGCGGCTATATGCCTTATTCTCCTTGTTTTCATCGGGTGGCATGCTGTAACTCATGCGCGTAAACGCCAAGAACAAAAGGGCATTCCTGGCATCGGTCAATATATATGTGGAAACAATATCTCCTCTATAGAGGACAAGAAATTTTGGGGCAATCAGGCAAAAAGCGCACAAGAAAATGAAGTACTTTGAAGGATTGCCATAGAATGGACAGATGTTCACTAAAACGGTCATAATTTTGTCATTCGGAGTCCGTGTCGGACCCATAAGTACTCAAACTACTCGGCGTGAGCCTTGAAATCAAAAAATAATCCACGCTTCCGCCAGGAGGCCCGGAGTACCCTCAAATTCAGCCTTAAGCAGGACTTTTTGGCCCTGAAAGTCAAAGAACATCATTCGTCGCTATTTTTCAGACAAGTTTCAACCCATTGGCACTTCCTTTTGAAGGAAATTGAGAGATTATGTTGCTTATAGACATTAGCCCCGGTAGGTACAAACGTACCTTCTGCAGATGCTCTATGATCCGGCAATCTCATTTAGCAGTAAATTGAAGAAAATCCAGCGGATATATGCCTTATTCTCCTTGTTTTCGCGGATGGCATGCTATAACTCATGCGGCGTGCAAGCCAAGAACAAAAGGGCATTCTGGCATAGGTCAATATATATGTGGAAGCGATATCTCCTCTATAGAGGACAAGAAATTTTGGGGCAATAGGCAAAAAGCGACGAGAAAATGAAGTACTTTCAAGGACTGCCATAGAATGGAGAGATGTTCACTAAAACGGTCATAATTTTGTCATTCGGAGTCCGTGTCGGACCCATAAGTACTCAAACTACTCGCGACGAGCGCGCGAATCCAAAAAATACTCCACGCTGCCGCTAGGAGGCCCCGAGTACCCTCAAATTCAGCTTTAAGCAGGACTTTTTGGCCCTGAAAGTCAAAGAACATCATTCGTCGCTGTTTTTCAGACAAGTTTCTGAACCCATTGGCACTTCCTTTTGAAGGAAATTCGAGAGATTATGTTGCTTATAGATATAAGCCCCCCTGGTAGAGACAAATGTACCTTTCTGCAGATGCTCTATGATCGAGGCCATCTCATTTGGCTGTAAATTGAAGAAAATCCAGCAGCTATATGCCTTATTCTCCTTGTTTTTGCCGGATGGCATGCTGCAACTCATGCGCGTGAAAGCCAAGAACAAAAGGGCATTCCTGGCATCGGTCAATATATATGTCGAAACGATATCTCCTCTATAGAGGACAAGAAATTTTGGGGCAATCAGGCAAAAAGCGCACGAGAAAATGAAGTACTTTCAAGGACTGCCATAGAATGGATAGATGTTCACTAAAACGGTGATAATTTTGTCATTCGGAGTCCGTGTCGGACCCATAAATACTCAAACTGCTCGCGACGAGTGCGCGAATCCAAAAAATACTCCACGCTTCCGCCAGGAGGCCCGAAGTACCATCAAATTCAGCCTTAAGGAGGAATTTTTGGCCCTGAAAGTCAAAGAACATCATTCGTCGCTATTGTTCAGACAAGTTTCTGAACCCATTGGCACTTCCTTTTGAAAGAAATTCGAGAGATTATGTTGCTTATAGACATTAGCCCCCCTGTAGGGACAAATTTACCTTTCTGCAGATGCTCTATGATCCGGGCAATCTCATTTGCCCGTAAATTGAAGAAAATCCAGTGGCTATATGCCTGGTTTTCCTTGTTTTCGCCGGATGGCATGCTGTAACTCATGCGCGTGAAAGCCAAGAACAAAAGGGCATTCCTAGCATCGGTCAATATATATGTGGAAACGATATCTCCTCTATAGAGGACAAGAAATTTTGGGGCAATCAGGCAAAAAGCGCACGAGAAAATGAAGTACTTTCAAGGACTGCCATACAATGGACGGATGTTGATGTAGGGTAGAACCCTAGGATGGACCTTTTCACACTTGGAGGGGGAAAATGGAGGGAAATTGCAAGAACAACAAGAACACAAGGACGAACACAAAGAGGAAATCACTCCAACAATTGCCAATTACACATCCACTAGAGTAACAACACAAGATCCACAAGTCTCAAACACAATCAAAGGAAAGATACAATGGCAAAGTTCATCCCAAATCCAAAGGAAGAGGGGTCTTGGTGATAGTCTTCTCCCAATGGAGGTCTTGAAATCCTCAAGGATTCTTCCCTATGGGGTCTTGATCCTCAAAGAGGGAAGGTAATGGAGCAAAGCTCACCAAGGTCTCATCTAGTACTTTGCTAACCCTAAACATGGCCCTAGGTACGGAATATATAGGCTTGGGGTCGGAGGAGAAGAAGGGGAGTTGAAGAAGCCATCTCAGCCGGCCATCCTGGGAGGCCCGTCGACGGGGTAAGTTGGGCGGCGTTCTGGGGTCCCGTGGGCATGGTACGCCAACTCTCTTGCACGGGTGCCAGCCAAGTCTCTGGGTAGTCCGTGGGCACGGGTCTCGGGGCCCGTGTGCACGGGTTCACCTGGAGCCTCTGCTGCTTTGCTTGTTGTTCTTGTTCTTGGTCCACATGGCCTTGGGGTGGTTCTCCTTCTTCTTGGGGATGCTCGTGAGCCTCTTGGTGGTGTTCCACTTCATACGTAAGGAGACATAGCATATTTTGGTTAGGTAGTAGACATATGATCCATTTGTGTCCATATGCAAGTCTAGTAGGAAGGAGTTCACCTCGGTTTCCAAAGCACGTGCTCTAGCTCTTGTCATGGGTCCTTGTGGGGTTGGATGTGTTGGTGTAGACTCCATGGGGATGATGGAAGGATGCTCTGCATCATCTCCCCTCCCTTCGAAAGGATCCGACCTCAGATCAATATCTTCATCACCATGGAAAGACGAGAGGTCTTTAACGTTGAAGATGTCGCTCACGTTGTACTTGTCTCATGGGAGATCAATCTTGTAGGCGTTGTCGTTGTAGCGTGCTAGCACCTTGAATGGTCCGTCGGCTCGAGGTAGTAGTTTGGACTTGCGTTCGTTGGGGAAGCGGTCCTTGCGAAGGTGTAGCCACACGAGATCACCAATGTTGAAGATCATGGGTTGCTTGTTGACGTTGAGCTTGGTCGCTAGTCGATGTACTTGGCGCTCGATGATGTTTCTTGTATCTTCATGCATCTTCTTGATGTATCTTGCGTGTGCACTCGCATCCATGTTGGTGCACACTTGTAGAGGTAGAGGTAGGATGTCCAATGGGGACAATGGGTTGAAGACGTAGACAACCTCGAAGGGGGACTTGCCGGTAGTTGAATGTCTTGCGCGGTTGTAGGCGTACTCGGCGATGGGTAGACACGCCTCCCACTCCTTGATGTTCTTCTTGATCAACACGCGAAGTAGAGTCGATAGCGTCCGGTTTGTCACCTCCGTTTGGCCGTCGGTTTGAGGATGTTATGCGGATGAGAACAAGAGCTTGATTTCGAGCTTGGCACATAGAGTCTTCCAAAAGTAACTCAAGAACTTGACGTCGCGGTCGGAGACGATTGTCTTTGGTACTCCATGGACGCGCAAGATTTCCCTACAAAAGAGATTTGCAATATGTGAAGCATCGTCTACCTTGTTGCAAGGAATGAAATGTGCCATCTTAGAAAATCGATCCACAACAACAAACACGGAATCCTTTCCATTTTGAGTTCTAGGCAAACCAAGTATAAAATTCATGCTAATGTCTTCCCAAGGTTGATAAGGAATAGGAAGAGGCATGTAAAGACCATGAGATTGAGCTTTTGACTTAGCTTTGCGGCATGTAGAGCATCTTGTGGTGAAGCGTGAGACGTCACGGAACATCTTGGGCCAAAAGTAGTTCTTGGAGAGCGTGGCGAAAGTCTTGTCGCGTCCAAAGTGTCCCATGAGTCCGCCTCCATGAGCCTCTTGCAAAAGGAGCAAACAAAGAGAAGACTCGGGAATGCATAGTTTGTTAGCTCTCATAAGATAACCATCCTTAATGTAGTATTGTTCCCAAGATGTATGCATCAAACATTTAGCATAATGAGGTGCAAAAGATGGATCACCAGCATACAAGTCTTTTATGTGCTCAAAGCCAATAACATTCAACTCAAGTTGTGTGACAAGCGTGCATATGCGTGAAAGTGCATCGGCAACTACATTTTCCTTACCCATAATGTACTTGATCACATATGGGAAAGATTCAATGAATTCACTCCATTTGGCATGACGCTTGTTCAATTTAGTTTGACCTTTTAAGTACTTAAGCGTTTCATGATCGGTGTGTATGACAAACTCATGAGGTCTAAGATAATGTTCCCAAACATGTAGGACACGCACTAAAGCATACAATTCTTTGTCATAGATGGGATAGTTAAGTTGAGCACCCGAGAGTTTTTCACTAAAATATGCAATTGCTCGTTTTTCTTGCATCAAAACTCCGCCAATTACGGTACCACTTGCATCACAATGAACCTCAAAAGTTTTGTCAAAGTTGGGCAAAGTAAGAATCGGAGCATGAGTAAGCAAAGACTTGAGCTCATCAAAAGCGGTTGATTGCAAAGATCCCCAAACAAAAGGAGCATTTTTCATACTCAAAGCATGCAAAGGGGCGGCAATAGTGCTAAAGTTTTTCACAAAGCGACGATAAAAACCTCCAAGACCAAGAAAACTTCGCACTTGTTGCAAATTGGTGGGTTGGGGCCAAGTTTTAATTGCTTTAATTTTATTTTCATCAACATGGACACCCTTGGAAGAGACAACAAAACCCAAGAAAACCACTTTGTCAACACCAAATGTGCACTTTTTCATGCTGGCATAAAGACTTTCCTTGCGAAGTGTTTGCAAAACTAGCTTAACATGATCAAGATGCTCTTTCATGGGTTTGCTAAACACAAGAATATCATCGAAGTAAACCACAACAAAGACTCCAATGTAGGGTCGAAGTACATGATGCATGAGACGCACAAAAGTACCGGGAGCCTCCGATAAACCCATAGGCATGACTAACCATTCATATAAGCCAAATTTTGTTTTGAAAGCAGTTTTCCATTCATCACCTTCTTGTATGCGGATTTGATAATAACCACTTTTAAGATCAATTTTTGAGAAAAAGTTGGCTCCACTAAGTTCATCAAGCATATCATCTAAGCGAGGAATGGGATGCCTATAGCGAACGGTAATAGCATTTATAGGTCTACAATCGGAACACAAGCGGAAACTTCCATCGGGCTTAGGCACAAGTATGACGGGGACGGCACAAGGGCTTAAGCTTTCACGTACATGACCGTTGTCAATTAGTTGTTGTACTTGCCGTTGAATCTCCTTGGTTTCTTCGGGATTGACACGGTATGGAGCTTTGTTTGGAAGTGGCGCTCTGGGGATGAGGTCGGTACGATTCTCAATGCCTCGTAGAGGAGGTAGACCCGGAGGTAGCTCATTGGGGAAAACATCTTGAAATTCCTGCAAAAGAGATTGAAACACCAAAGGTAGCTCATGAGTGGTGTTAGTTTTTGGTTCGCCATCCTTGCACACAAGGACAAAGTGCATCACACTCGATGGGTTCTCACACACTTCTCTCATCTCACTTTTTGTGGCGAATAGGATGAGGTTTTTCTCTCGAGGCGAAGAGGCGCTCAAGTGTGGCTTGTTGCTCTCACTCATGTTTTGGTGGCTCACTTTCTCACTCTTCTCTCTATGGTGGGTGGCTTGCTTGTCGGCTATCACTTGACTAGGAGACATGGGTCGTAGCACATATTATTTTCCTTTCATCTTGAAGCTATAGTGATTGGTACGCCCATTGTGGACGACACCACGGTTGAATTGCCATGGTCGACCAAGAAGGAGGTGGCAAACGGTCATTGGGACCACATCACACTCCAAAGTGTCTTCATATGCACCGATTCTGAAGGATACTTGGACCGCATGCTCAACTCGTATAGTGCCGGAGTCACTTAGCCATTGAACCTTGTAGGGGTGCGGGTGCTTCCTCTTGACCAATTGAAGCTTGGAGCATAGTTCTTCACTTGCCAAATTGTGGCAACTACCTCCATCGATGATGACCTTGACGGATCTCCCATTGATGCCGGCCTTGGTGTGGAAGATATGGCATCGTTGGTCTTCTTCTTGTTGATGTTGAAGTGTCAAGACCTTGGAAACAATGAGAGCGGGGCTCGTATCTTCATCACAAAAGACTTGATCATTTTCATCCTCGTTCACGCGCCGGTGCATGGCCACTTGCTCAATAGCTTCCATTTCATCTTCACTCATTGAGTCGTAGGTGCCATCGTCGTTGAGGATCATGGTGCGCTTGTTGGTGCATTGGAAGGACTTGTGGCCTCGGCCGCCACATGTGAAGCACTTGATTGAACTTGTCTTGATGGTCTCATCGGTCGGAGTAGAGGAAGAAGCACGCGGCTTGTAGTTGCTTGTAGTAGGAGGAAGACGACTTGAACTTGACGAAGGTTTCTTGTATGTTGTCTTGTCGTCGTTGCTTGGAGAAGGCTTGGTTGAAGTAGATGTTGGAGGAGTTGTTGAAGCTTGATTGTTGGAGAAGCCGTATGTCTTGGATGAGTACTTGGCGTACTTGAAGTCATCTTGCACTTGACGTTCCGCCTTGGTCGCTTGATGCACTAGCTCGATGAGGTTGGAGTAGGGTTGGAAGTCGGCGATCTTCTTGATGGGATGATTGAGTCCATTCAAGAATCGTGCCATTGTTTGCTCATCATCTTCCTTGACATTGCCTCGAATCATGGCTATCTCCATTTCCTTGTAGTATTCTTCAACACTCTTTGTTCCTTGCTTGAGGAGTTGTAGCTTCTTGAAGAGATCACGGTTGTAGTAGGTGGGCACAAATCGTGCTCGCATGACATCCTTCATTTGAGCCCAAGTGGTGATTGGAGGGTCACCTCTTGCTTGTCGGCGCTCAAGGACTTGTTCCCACCATATGAGCACATAGTCTTGGAACTCAAGTGATGCCATTGAGATCTTCTTCTGTTCCTCATAGTTGTGCAAACGAAAGATTTTGTCGACCTTCAATGCCCATGAGAGGTACTCTTCCGGATAATTGCTTCCATTGAACTTGGGCATTGGGAATTTGAGTTTCCCATAGCGTTGCTCTTCATTTTGATAGCGGTTGCGGTATCGCTCTTGCCTTGGAAAATCCTCGAATGCTTGTTCCTCATGATGTCGTTCTTGGCGTGGAGGAGGGTCTTGAAGCACGTGTTCCACTTGATGTCGCTCTTGTTGCGCTTGAGGTTGAGGTGGAGCTTGACGAGCTTGTGGAGGAGCTTGAGAAACTTGACGGTGCACACGTGGTTGATAGTTCCTCTCTTGTATTTCTTCTTGAAGGGATTCCTCTTGATTGCGCCGTTCGCGATTGCGGTTGGCGATTGCTCGACTTGATTCTTGAAGGGCACGTTCCGCCTCAATAGCTTGTGCTTCTCATTGTTGTTGTTGAAGACGTTGGGCCTCGACGTCTTGTTCCTCTTGGTGTAGACGCGCTCGTTCTTCTTCTTCTTGACGACGAAGACGTTGTCGCTCTTGAGCTTGAGCAAAAGCGACTTGATTTTCTTGATGACGAGGGACTTGCTCATCGACTTGCTCTTGTGAATGCTTGGTGTGTAGCGGATCTCGAGATGCATGACGGTCTTGACGCGCCGCTCGTCGAAGAATGGTTGATGACGGTGTACTTCAGCCGAAGAAGGTGTCGTCGGAGTGGCGACTTGAATGGCTCCGTCTTGAGTAGGAAGAAGTTGAAGGAGGCCGGTTGACCAACAAAGCTCGGATCTCGTCCATTCTTGCATTGTTCTCTTGCTTGTGCGCGTCGAGCTTGTTGTCGAAGTAGTCGCGTGTGCGTTGCTTGGAGAGTCGTAAGTCGGTGGCGAGGTTGTCGATGCGGTCGTTCATTGCTTGTTGCTCTTGATGGAGAGCTCGTTGTGCACCAAAGAGGTGGCTCTTGGTGACGAAGGATGACATGTCGTCGTCGTGCTCGATGAAGAGTAGGTTGGTAGAAGAACTTGGCCTATCCATCATGAGAAAGTGGTGGTGAGTAGGAAAATGAGAGAACAAAACCAAAGGTACCTTTTCCGAAGATTGTGGATGTAACAAATACGATCCCATGTGATGTTACAATAGGGGAATTGGTACCGGGAATTGTTTCTCACACCTACAAGTAAATCGTCTATGGAGGAGCTTGGTTAGGAAAGGCACAAATAATTCAAGCAAATCTTAGTCAAGATGTTGATAAAGTTGAGAAGATTCACAAATGGAAAATAAGACAAATAGATCAACCTCCCTAGATAACACGAGGAACACACACACGGAAGATAAATGGGATCCGCACAACCAAGGGATGAGCTCGAGGATATCGATACACGGGAAAAGCTCTTTTCGTACGGATACTAGAGAGACGCTAGCTCGATTGCACTAATGGGCTAGATACGCTAGTGCACCAACCTAATAGAGAATCTACTCGTCTCACTATCCCAAGTATGCCAATGTATGTGGTGACCAAGATGATGCACGACTGCGAAGGCTCGATGCTATTGCTTATAAGCTCTTTGCTTTTCTTCTCTTTTGCTTAAAAGCTTTTCTCTTTTTTTTTCAACTATGCCACGATGCTTGATATGCGAGCCACACAACGAGGTAACAAGTAGTAGATGCACGGGATGGACGGAACACTAAATGGTGCACTAAGACGTGGCCCGACAATACTCAACAAGCTAGTCTCGATGAGTAAGCTACGCAAAATGGCTCAAAGCTATCAAGTTAATGGCAAGGGGTACAAGGTGTCGTCGAGGTTACCGTCCTTGCTTACGGTTGAAGATGATCTTGTCGAAGCCGAAGTGTTGTTCGAGTCGATGATTGGTGGCGATAATGATACCAAGTTGCGCCTAAGTAGCCGAAACACCTTAGGACATAAGAGAAATCGCAACCGAACACTCAACAAACACGTGGAATGGTGTGGAAGAACACGAGAGGTTGTGGTGAAACAAAATGAGAAAAACAGAAAAATGGCCGAAAGTTCCTGGATAGTCCGTGCGCACGGGGTAAGTGAGGCCCGTGTCCACGGGGTCCCGTGTGCACAGTGTCCCGATGGCCCGTGTGCACGGGGTCTCCCGAGAGCGGATGAACTTCTGTGATTTCATGGTAATTGCAAGTTTTTGGCCAAATTCCAGTGGGGGATGGTGGTGGAGGTGTAGATCCACTTGCCAAACACGAAATTCGTGGATCAAATCAACCAAATCTCACAAGATCAACAAATTGCAAGAAAAATTTTTGGGGCTATTTTTTTGTGGGGATTTTTGGATTAGGACGAAAACCAACAAAATCAAGCTAGAAAGTGGTAGGGACTCCAAGATGTGAATCAACTTGGCTCATGATACCATATGATGTAGCGTAGAACCCTAGGAAGGACCTTTTCACACTTGGAGGGGGAAAATGGAGGGAAATTACAAGAACAACAAGAACACAAGGATGAACACAAAGAGGAAATCACTCCAACAATTCCCAATTACACATCCACTAGAGTAACAACACAAGATCCACAAGTATCAAACACAATCAAAGGAAAGATAGAATGGCAAAGTTCATCCCAAATCCAAAGGAAGAGGGGTCCTGGTGATTGTCTTCTCTCAATGGAGGTCTTGAAATCCTCAAGGATTCTTCCCTATGGGGTCTTGATCCTCAAAGAGGGAAGGTAATGGAGCAAAGCTCACCAAGATCTCATCTAGAACTTTGCTAACCCTAAACATGGCCCTAGGTACGGAATATATAGGCTTGGGGTCGGAGGAGAAGGACGGGAGTCGAAGAAGCCATCTCAGCCGGCCATCCTGGGAGGCCCGTGCGCACAGGGTAAGTCGGGCCCGTGCGCACGGGGGTCCCGTGGGCACGGTACAGGCCCGTGCGCACGGGGTGCTCCAGCGCCAACTCCCTGTGTAGTCCGTGGGCACGGGGTCTCGGGGGCCCGTGCTCACGGGGTTACCTGGAGCCTCCTGTGCTGCTGTTGTTGTTCTTGTTCTTGGTCCACGTGGCCTTGGGGTGGTTCTCCTTCTTCTTGGGGATGCTCCTGAGCCTCTAGGTGGTGTTCCACTTCATACCTAAGGAGACATAGCATATTTTGGTGAGGTAGTAGACATGTTCCATTTGTGTCCATATGCAAGTCTAGTAGGAAGGAGTTCACCTCGGTTTCCAAAGCACATGCTCTAGCTCTTGTCATGGGTCCTTGTGGGGTTGGATGTGTTGATGTAGAGTCCATGGGGATGATGGAAGGATGCTCCGCATCAGATGTTCACTAAAACGTCTCATAATTTTGTCATTCGGAGTCCGTGTCGGACCCATAAGTACTCAAACTGCTTGCAGCGAGCACGTGAATCCAGAAAATACTCCCTGCTTGCGTCGGGAGGCCCGAAGTACCCTTAAATTTAGCATTAAGCAGGACTTTTTGGCCCTGAAAGTCAAAGAACATCATTCGTTGCTGTTTTTCAGACAAGTTTCTGAACCCATTGGCACTTCCTTCTGAAGGAAATTCGAGAGATTATGGTGCTTATAGACATTAGCCCCCCGGTAGGGACAAATTTACCTTCTGCAGATGCTCTATGATCAAGGCAATCTCATTTGGCGTAAATTGAGGAAAATCCAGTGCTATATGCCTGGTTCTCCTTGTTTTCGCCGGATGCCATGCTGTAACTCATGCACGTGAAAGCCAAGAACAAAAGGGCATTCCTGGCATCGGTCAATATATATGTGGAAACAATATCTCCTCTATAGAGGACAAGAAATTTTGGAGCAATCAGGCAAAAAGCGCACGAGAAAATGAAGTACTTTCAAGGACTGCCATAGAATGGATAGACGTTCACTAAAACGTCTCATAATTTTGTCATTCGGAGTCCGTGTCGGACCCATAAGTACTCAAACTGCTCGCGGCGAGCAGGCGAATCCAGAAAATACTCCCTGCTTGCGTCAGCAGACCCGAAGTACCCTCAAATTCAGGCTTAAGCAGGACTTTTTGGCCCTGAAAGTCAAAGAACATCATTCGTCGCTGTTTTTCAGACAAGTTTCTGAACCCATTGTCAGGACCCCGACTCAATGTCACATCGATCTAGCCTGTAACACCTCATATCACTTTGCGGCCTCACGCACGGTATTCCCACGGTGTCGCCTTACCTTTGCCGGGACCGTTTGCCTTTTGGCACACGATATGATAGTGTCGCTAGCATCCATATGATAAGGAGCCCGGCTGACATGGCTAGTCGTGAAACCCAAAGTGGCACAGACTTACAGGACGGTATCCATGACCAAAGATCGAACGTGTCGGTCATCATCGAGTGAGTTCCGGCTGTAGCACTAGGCTAGCAGACTCGATAAACCGGGCTGTAGCGGGCTAACAGGACTCCGGTACTCAACGCGTGACATTTCCCGAAGGGACGTATATGAGAACGAAGAAGGACACATGCCGCCAGCCTAAGTGTTCGGAGCAAGAGCAAGCTACCATGGCTCAGTGGAGACACTAGGAGACATTTCCCGATAAGAGAGGCTACTAAAGATAAACAACTAGATAGTCAGATCCCACACATACCAAGCATTTCAATAACATACACACAATATGCTCGATATGTGCAAATACAACATGGCATCACAACATGACTCTACGACTCAAGTATTTATTCATTAGGCTCCGAGGAGCGAGATATTACAAACAGGGGTCTCATGACCCAACATTCAGAGCATACAAATCAAAGCACAAGCGGAAGCTAATATGTCTGAGTACAGACATCTACAAATGAAAAAGGCTTGAAAGCCTGACTATCTACCAGATCCTGCCGAGGGCACAAGATCGTAGCTGAGGTAACAAGCTAAACGTCGAAGTCCACGTGGAACTACTAGCGAGACTGAAGTCTCTCTGCAAAAACATAAAATAGGCAAACGTGAGTACAAATGTACCCAAAGAAGACTTACATCGAACTAACTACATATGCATCATTATCAACAAAGGGATGGTGGAGTTTAACAATGACAAGCCAGCTTTGACTCGGTGGCTATCCTAAACTACGACTGCAAGTAACTCTTTTGAGGTGGCGCACACGAGTCCACATATTCACCATATCAATACACCACTATGGATCCGCACCCGTCTCCCTACGAGTACGCCATCCATAGCACTCACGCTTATCTTGCGTATTTTAGAGTATCCACTTTCACTTGTCTATGAACTGATATAAGCAACCCAGAAGTCCTTTTCCGCGGACACGGCTATTCGAATAGATGATATTAACCCTGCAGGGGTGTACTTCTTCATACATGTTTCCACCACTTAGCGTCTGCACACGACATGTGCTCGGCATACTTCAAGCGAAAGCCGACGTGGGTGTAGACCACGACCTACCTAAACACTCAAGTCTCTAGTCAGGTTTATCGCCTATTTGGGTTCCATCTATGAGGAGTTCCGCCAAGTTTCGCTCACAGCCCCAAACGATGTGAACAGGTTCCCGAGACACCAAACGGGCATCCGGTACACCGTACACGCACCTACCGCATCACAGCCCACCCCTACGGTCGGCGCTGTCCACGGCCTCGAAGAGGCTACAAACACCGTAAACTACTTGCAACTCCCGGACAGAGGACTAGGGTGAATAAGAAGTCGGCGGGGTCATATTTCAGGCCCAATGCATGGTAGTAGCTGAATCATGGATCACAAACACACGAACTCAGTTCCTAAGGACGGCTTCAATGAGACAACCCACCATGTACTCCTACATGGCCTCTCACCGATACCTTTACCAAATCGTGTTCACACACTTATCTCACACACATGAGGACATGTTCACAAACCTCCGATTCACCCTCGATGAATCGGACCCGACTCAACTCTAAGCGAGAGTGCATGACAAACAAACATGAATGAGTAGGCACATCAGGCTCAAACAACTCCTACTCATGCTAGTGGGTTTCATCTATTTATCGTGGCAATGACAGTCATGCAGAGGATAAAGGGGTTCAACTACCGCAGCAATGTGCTTGAATCGATGTTGTCCTAATGTAGTAAAAGAGAGCAGGAGCGAGAGAGTGGGATTGTATCGGAATGAACAAGGGGGTTTTGCTTGCCTGGCACTTCTGAAGATAACATTGAGTCTTCATCAGTGTCAACGATCACATCGTCGGTACAACGTCTACTGAGAGGGGACAATACCGGCAACAGAGAAAGAACACAATCAATGTAATGCAACAATATGATGCATGCTCATGACATTGCAATATGAGTGTGTTGGCCTAATGCAACTACAACCAGATGGATTTGGGTCATATTGAGCCAAAGGTTCAACCCCAAATTCAAATTATGAATTCAAATAGTGCCTTATCATGTTTTGCACTAAACAGCAAGGTTAAGTTGTTTAAACATGCATGAAACTAGTGCAGATGAATAGATTAGATTTTTCTGATCATTTTTCATATATAACTTGTTTGATTTGGAGCTACGGTTGATTTTATATGAATTTTAGAAGTTTGAACTAAATTCTGGAATTTCCTGAATATTTTAAATCCAGAAAATGGTTAATTGCGTCAAGATTTCGTCATCTTGACCTCAAGCAGGTCAACAGATCGGGTCCAGTCAAACCCGACGTGTGGGGTCGCTGATCGATCGATTAACCTAACTTAATTAAGGTTAAATTACTACTAACTAAAATGTTAGTTGGGTTAATTAGACTTAATTAAGAAAAACTAATCTAGGATTAGCTGGGCCGGGGCCCACATGTCAGCGACCCAGGGGATGTCAAACCCCTGGTCAATAGTGCCTAACACGCCGGCGGCTCGTCGCCGGCGACGACAGAGACGGCGGGGCAGCTCAGAAATGCTTCTCCGACGACCAAATCGGCGATGGAGATGTGATACGTGTAGCTGGAACAGCGCCGCATCCAGTGGTGCAAGTGGTTGGACACGGGGACACCGGAAACGACGCCGGCGAGCTCGATAGCGGCGGCCGGAGTTCGGGCGCCGACCGATTCGACGCTACGGTGCGCGGGAGGATTAGAGGATGGTGGTGTTGGGTTCTTGGGAGCATGCTGAGCACGTAGCAGTGCTCGTACGGGACGGTGGCTAGCCTATTCGCCGGCGACGACGAGCGCGGCGGCGGTGAGCTCTCGGCCACGACGGGGTTATGGCCTAGAGGTCGAAAGCGACCAGGGGAGAAGGGGGAAACGACTCAGGGGCTCACCGCGAGTCCGTTGGGAGGGTTAGTGAGCTCGAAGATGTCTTGTCGGGGGCAAATCAACGACGGCGATCAACGGAGCCGAAGGTTGAGGAAGGCGGCGGTGTGGGCGTTCGGGGGCGTCCAGAGGCGCGTGTGTCCTCGAGGAGGCGTAGACGACGGAGGTGGAGCTCCCGGACAGTTGGGGAGGCTAGGCGGAGGCTGTGGCCGCGGCGAACGGCGTCGGTGGCGATGGTGGCGTTCGGCCATGGCTGCGGGCAAGCGAGGGGGAGGGGAGAGCCAGGAAAGAGGGGGAAAGGACAGATGGGGGTCGGGGGTCACGTGGCGCTCGGGGCTGGCTCCAGAAGCGGCGAAGCAGAGCTGGCTCGCGCTGCGCATGCTGGTGGTTACACGCCCTCGTGCCCACTGGCACGAGGTTGAGGATGACTGGCACATGGGCCTGGTGGGCTGGCTTCTCTGCTGGGCCAGGTAAGTAACAGGTACTCCCTCCTTCTCTGTTTCTATTTTAATTGTTGTTTTCTATTTATTTCAATCTGTTTTGATTTAGTTCAAGCACTAAACCATTTTTGTTTCTTCCAATAATTTTTGCAGGGACTGAAAGTAATATTCTAGAGCCCCTCACAAAATATCAGAATTATTGAAGCATTAAAAATATATTTAACATATATTTGCTCCAACTCAAAGACAATACGTGTTAATTCAAAAATCCAGAATGGCCTAGAAATATGTGCATCATTTTTGGCAGAGTATTTCACCTTTACCAGAAATCATGAACATTTTCAGAGGGCATTTTGGGTTCATTGAAAAAGATTTTGTTTTGACCCTAGTTGAATTCATTAGCTGCTAGGGCTTGGATCAATCCCCATTTCAAGTTAAATAAAATTTAAACATGATGCACACATGAAGCTAGCCTAGTGCAAAGCCAGAAGCTAGGGATGTGACAACTCACCCCCACTAAACAAGAATCTCGCCCCGAGATTCAAGGCGTGAGGTAAGAAGACAAAGGGGACACAAACTAATAACATGAACTCCAAGATCCAACTGTCTTCTCGAGGTTGTTGATTTGTTGACCCAAATTGATCCTGACGTCTTTGCTTTTGAAATCTTCATCCAACTTGATGACGTCGGGAAGAAACTCTATCGGAAAGGATCATTGAAACTCTCCATACCAGACTAAGGCAATTCTCAAACGATTGTTTGGCGGAGTTCGAAAGAATGGCATACTCGAACTAGGATGGATGATGTGGATTACCTTGTTGTAAACAACACAAGGGATGATTTTAGTAACTGGGGTGAAGCTCAATAGTAGAGAGTGGGTCCAGTGTTGAAAAGTTATAGCATAGCCAAGGAAACTGAGAGCAATCCCAGTTAGTGCCGATGATAACACCTAGCGCTTGTACGTGCTCTCAAGAACTTGAGCATCTCCATATTCATCAAGGTTTTATCAACATCCGTGTCAAGGGTGCTGACAACACAACATACTACCATGACGAATGCCGGTGGAGGATGCAGATACAAAGGAAGACAACACTTTCTCAGATTTCACCTTAGCGGGGCCAAGGGAAAAAAATCTGGATGATTGACCGAGAGGCATTTAGCACTCCGCTTCTAATGTTCTCCTTGATGTGCTAGCATATCCCATTCATTGAAAAGGTCTGGTATCTAGAACATCAAGTAAAGGTCGGACTTCGGGAGAACAAAGGATCCATAAGGAACAACTAGGGAGTAAATCCTACGAAATCCTTATGGGGAGGTGGCCAACTTCCTCAAACAAGATACTACAATAATAGGCCTTCCGCCAGGTGTGTGGCCACGATATCCACTTTACCGGTTATTGCGAGACCGATATTATAGTTCTTGGGAAATGTTCCAACCATCATATCTGCCTGAGATTCAGATCTGGTTGGTGTCAGAATAATCTAGACTCATCGAGTCTAGAAAGAAGAATGAAAGTTTGCAACACAAATCGATGAGATGACGTCGCGAGATTCTCGGGAGATGAACTACGATAGCAAGCTCCAAAACATGAGCTGGTTCTGCTACAAACATGTGAACACGTTGTCCCAGACAAAACATGATCCCATGGTAGTCTTACAATAAAACACTACCGAGTTCCGGTGGGGAACCATCATCGAGGATATCGAAGTCCTTGCATAGGGTATACTCTTAAGAAGGAGCTTCTTCTCCTTGAACAAATCAATCAGTGGCTTGGTGTGCTAGGGATACGTATAGAATAAAGATGATCAGTCTATCAGACCATGGAATACTTCGCACGTTTGCATGATTGACTTGGGATGATTCCATAGGAAGTAAAAAAAAACATGCTTTCTCGAATTCACGGCGGCACCTTGCATCGATTGCACGTGAACTTAGAGGAAGTCACTTCTTACATCCGAACATATGCTTCATGAGCTAGCATGAACAAATGCTTTAAAAAGTTTTCCAACACTAGCTTAATGTTTAACAAAATTATGGAGAAGATGAAAATGTTGTCGATGGGCTCAACAACAATTCATCCAAATTCCCATGGAGATGGAATTCCATAACTATGTGAACAAGGTGACAGTATTGGTCAGACCCAAAGGATGTAATGGTGTATGCTCGAGGAAAATCCACGAGTAAGACAACATTACGAACATCGTTGGTTCTGACTTGATTTGAGGATAGCCCATACTCAAACCAAAGTTTTGGCAAGACAAAAGGTCCAACAACTGATCACGAGGACCAATCAATGAAGATATTACCTTTCTTCATCAAACACACACAAAGAGATATCCCTTAACATGAGCTAAGTCGGACAAGCTTTTATCTTCCAACTCTCCAAGTTGTTGTTTAGCTTGACCAAACAGCTCGTGGGTATGCAACATGATTCTTGGAGATAGGGTGGTTTACAGGAATAAACCAACTTGATCACGAACTTAACATAGCGGTCAGGCGACAACCTGGTGATACTTCCGAGAAGATATTCGGAAAATCACGAACCACCGGTATTTTTACTAAGCTCGAGAACAATCTTGCTTTTCAGGGCAAGACGATATGATCAATAGAGCAAGGGTTTGACAAAATCCTAACTCACTGATCGGAGAGTGCACTAGAAATAAGGACTAGGTAGCACAATCAACCTTAGGGTGACAATTCAATAATCAACACGCTAAGAATGAGGTTATCGTCCATTTAACTACGAAGCAACGGAGTTGATAGCAGTATTGATTTCACACACCACGATTCACTTGCCGATATTTCGGTTGCAAAAACACGGGGACCGAGGAATGAATAATGATAGCGAGAAGTATTACTACATCAAGAATTCATAAGAGGTAGTGCAATTCTCATGACACTCTTGACATAAAGATGGTAACACTCCAAGGTAGAACAGAACAAAAGCTGGATTGGCATTTTGATCTGTGGAATACAACTGCTTTGACCTAATCCTAGAAATGGACAAGGTACTGGAGTTTGTTTCTCCTAGTCATTATGAAATAGAATGGCTTGATGGACCACAGAAGTAAAAGGCATCGATGAACACGAATGCATAACTACTCTTGACTATCAGTCGATAGACGAAGGTCAGAACACAACTAAAGAGAACAACTCAAAGGAACATATGATTTTCTGAGTTGTGGATGCATAGATTAGTATGCCGAACCAAGTTCAACAAATTTCTTCCGGATAATCCATGCGGAAAGGTAGAACTGGCAGAGTCACAATATAAATTGGACAACTCATCGAGAGCACTCCCGTTGTGATCCTTTGACCCAACAAACTTCTGCCATAAATGGTTCACGGTATTTGGAAGAAGGAAATACCACGGACCTCGAGGACTATCGCAAGGTTACTAATAACCTAAAGGAACTAGCAAACACTATCAACATGAAGTAGGTAGGGTGAGTCTCGGGTTCAAAACCCAGGAGTAGAATACCTACTAACTAATAACATCACGGGATGCTTTCGAGAATGATGGCCAGAATCATCACACGGGGAACGCAAAACATGGCTAGTTTACTAGGTGACTCCCTAAAACACCTAGGTTCATAATAATAGCTCCAACATATATGTCGAGGCAATAGAATACCTCAACTCAGCAATTAGTGTGATTAATTTGGCCCAAAGGAACATCGGAACGAGGGAAGGGATTTGCAAGTGCATCAGACTATTTAGAAACCTGGGATAACTCGGACAGCATAACGGCTGTAAATGCTCAAAATATTGGGGACATGCTACAAAAATGGTGGCATAGCCACTCCGGAGCACAATATCATGGTTTTGAGATCAACAGTTATGAACATACGGAAGTAGTAAAACTGAACTGAGATTTGAAACTAGCAATTCTATAAGTCTATGGATTAGTAACACGTCATCCTAATAGATAGATGAGAAGGCCTAGTTCTTAGTCCCCGTAGAAGAGAAGAGGTTGACTCAGATCAGAAGGCCATGAGGTATAAGGAGTAAAAAGAGCCTTACGTTCCATCCCACAATCAATTCCCTTACATAACTAAAGCATTTCTAGACACAACTTCGACCAGTTTGGCTTGGTAATCCTCACAGCAACAAAGCTCGATACCAAAGCTGTCGGGACCCGACTCAATGTCACATCGATCTAACTGTAACACCTCATATCACTTTGCGGCCTCACGACGGTATTCCCACGGTGTCGCCTTACCTTTGCCGGGACCGTTTGGCGCTTTTGGTACACGATATGATAGTGTCGCTAGCATCCATATGATAAGGAGCCCGGCTGACATGGCTAGTCGTAAACCCAAAGTGGCACAGACTTACAGGACAGTATCCATGACCCAAAGATCGAACGTGTCGGTCATCACGTGAGTGAGTTTGGGCTGTAGCACTAGGCTAGCAGACTCGATAAACCGGGCTGAAGCGGGCTAACAGGACTCCGGTACTCAACGCGTGACATTTCCCAAGGGACGAGACACGAGAACGAAGAAGGACACATGCCGGCCAGCCTAAGTGTTCCGGAGCAAGAGCAAGCTACCATGGCTCGGTGGAGACACTAGGAGACATTTCCGATAAGAGAGGCTACTAAAGATAAACAACTAGATAGTCGATCCCACACATACCAAGCATTTCAATAACATACACACAATATGCTCGATATGTGCAAATACAACATGGCATCACAACATGACTCTACGACTCAAGTATTTATACATTAGGCCCGAGGAGCGAGATATTACAAACAGGGTCTCATGACCCAACATTGAGAGCATACAAATCAAAGCACAAGCGAAGCTAATATGTCCGAGTCTGAGACATCTACAAATGAAAAAGGCTTGAAAGCCCGACTATCTACAGATCTGCCGAGGGCACAAGATCGTAGCTGAGGTAACAAGCTAAACGTCGAAGTCCACGTGGAACTACTAGCGAGACTGAAGTCTCTCTGCAAAAACATAAAATAGGCAAACGTGAGTACAAATGTACCCAGCAAGACTTACATCAGAACTAACTACATATGCATCATTATCAACAAAGGGATGGTGGAGTTTAACAGCAGCAAGCCAGCTTTGACTCGGTGGCTATCCTAAACTACGACTGCAAGTAACTCTTTTGAGGTGGCGCACACGAGTCCACATATTCACCATATCAATACACCACTATGGATCCGCACCCGTCTCCCTACGAGAACGCCATCCATAGCACTCACACTTATCTTGCGTATTTTAGAGTATCCACTTTCACTTGTCTATGAACTGATATAAGCAACCCGAAGTCCTTTTCGCGGACACGGCTATTCAATAGATGATATTAACCACAGTAGGGTGTACTTCTTCATACATGTTTCCACCACTTAGCGTCAGACACGACATGTGCTCGGCAGACTTCAAGCTTAAAGCCGGCGTGGGTGTAGACCACGACCTACCTAAACACTCAAGTCTCTAGTCCGGGTTTATCGCCTATTTGGGTTCCATCTATGAGGAGTTCGGCCAAGTTTCGCCACAGCCCCAAACGATGTGAACAGGGTTCCCGAGACACCAAACGGGCATCCGGTACACCGTGCCACGTACCTACCGTGATCACAGCCCACCCCTACGGTCAGCGCTGTCCACGGCCTCCGAGAGGCTACAAACACGAAACTACTTGCAACTCCTGGACAGAGGACTAGGGTGAATAAGAAGTCGAGCGGGGCCATATTTCAGGGCCCAATGCATGGTAGTAGCTGAATCATGGATCACAAACACAGAACTCAGTTCCTAAGGACGGCTTCAATGAGACAACCCACCATGTACTCCTACATGGCCTCTCACCGATACCTTTACCAAATCGTGTTCACACACTTATCTCACACACAGTAGGACATGTTCACAAACCTCTGATTCACCCTCGATGAATCAGACCCGACTCAACTCTAAGCAGTAGCAGGCATGACAAATAAACATGAATGAGTAGGCACATCAGGGCTCAAACAACTCCTACTCATGCTAGTGGGTTTCATCTATTTCTTGTGGCAATGACAGTCATGCAGAGGATAAAGGGGTTCAACTACCGCAGCAAATGTGATTGAATCGATGTTGTCCTAATGCAAAGAAAAGAGAGCAGGCGAGAGAGTGGGATTGTATCGGAATGAACAAGGGGTTTTGCTTGTTCGGCACTTCGAAGATAACATTGAGTCTTCATCGGTGTCAACGATCACATCGTCGGTACAACGTCTACTGAGAGGGGACAATACCGGCAACAGAGAAAGAACACAATCAATGTAATGCAACAATATGATGCATGCTCATGACATGGCAATATGAGTGTGTTGGCCTAATGCAACTACAACCAGATGGATTTGGGTCATATTGAGCCAAAGGTTCAACCCCAAATTCAAATTATGAATTCAAATAGTGCCTTATCATGTTTTGCACTAAACAACAAGGTTAAGTTGTTTAAACATGCATGAAACTAGTGCAGATGAATAGATTAGATTTTTCTGATCATTTTTCATATATAACTTGTTTGATTTGGAGCTACGGTTGATTTTATATGAATTTTAGAAGTTTGAACTAAATTCTGGAATTTCCTGAATATTTTAAATCCAGAAAATAGTTAATTGCGTCAGCATTTCGTCATGCTGACCTCAGCAGGTCAACAGATCGGGTCCAGGTCAAACCTGACGTGTGGGGTCCACACGTCAGTGACTAACTGACTAACCTAACTTAATTAAGGTTAAATTACTACTAACTAAAATGTTAGTTGGGTTAATTAGACTTAATTAAGAAAAACTAATCTAGGATTAGCTGGGCCGGGGCCCACATGTCAGCGACCCAGGGGAGGTCAAACCCCTGGTCAATAGTGCCTAACACGCCGGCGGCTCGTCGCCGGCGACGACAGAGACGGCGGGGCAGCTCGGAAATGCTTCTCCGACGACCAAATCGGCGATGGAGATGTGATACGTGTAGCTGGAACAGCGCCGCATCCAGTGGTGCAAGTGGTTGGACACGGGGACACCGGAAACGACGCCGGCGAGCTCGATAGCGGCGGCCGGAGTTCGGGCGCCGACCGATTCGACGCTACGGTGCGCGGGAGGATTAGAGGATGGTGGTGTTGGGTTCTTGGGAGCATGCTGAGCACGTAGCAGTGCTCGTACGGGACGGTGGCTAGCCTATTCGCCGGCGACGATGAGCGCGGCGGCGGTGAGCTCTCGGCCATGACGGGGTTATGGCCTAGAGGTCGAAATCGACCAGGGGAGAAGGGGGAAACGACTCAGGGGCTCACCGCGAGTCCGTTGGGAGGGTTAGTGAGCTCGAAGATGTCTTGTCGGGGGCGAATCGACGACGGCGATCGACGGAGCCGAAGGTTGAGGAAGGCGGCGGTGTGGGCGTTCGGGGGCGTCCGGAGGCGCGTGTGTCCTCGAGGAGGCGTAGACGACGGAGGTGGAGCTCCTGACAGATTGGGGAGGCTAGGCGGAGGTGTGGCCGCGCGAACGGCGTCGGTGGTGATGGTGGCGTTCGCCATGGCTGCGGGCAAGCGAGGGGAGGGGAGAGCCAGAAAGAGGGGAAAGGACAGATGGGGGTCGGGGTCACGTGGCGCTGGGCTGGCTCGAAGCGGCGAAGCAGAGCTGGCTCAAGGCGTGCTTGCCATGTGGTGGCCCTACGCCCTCGTGCCCACTGGCACGAGGTTGAGGATGACTGGCACATGGGCCTGGTGGGCTGGCTTCTCTGCTGGGCCAGGTAAGTAACAGGTACTCCCTCCTTCTCTGTTTCTATTTTAATTGTTGTTTTCTATTTATTTCAATCTGTTTTGATTTAGTTCAAGCACTAAACCATTTTTGTTTCTTCCAATAATTTTTGCAGGAACTGAAAGTAATATTCTAGAGCCCCTCACAAAATATCAGAATTATTGAAGCATTAAAAATATATTTAACATATATTTGCTCCAACTCAAATACAATATGTGTTAATTCAAAAATCCAGAATGGCCTAGAAATATGTGCATCATTTTTGGCAGAGTATTTCACCTTTACCAGAAATCATGAACATTTTCAGAGGGCATTTTGGGTTCATTGAAAAAGATTTTGTTTTGACCCTAGTTGAATTCATTAGCTGCTAGGGCTTGGATCAATCCCCATTTCAAGTTAAATAAAATTTAAACATGATGCACACATGAAGCTAGCCTAGTGCAAAGCCAGAAGCTAGGGATGTGACACCCATTGGCACTTCCTTTTGAAGGAAATTCGAGAGATTATGTTGCTTATAGACATTAGCCCCCCTGGTAGGGACAAATGTACCTTTCAGCAGATGCTCTATGATCCGGGCAATCTCATTTGGCCGTAAATTGAAGAAAATCCAGCGGCTATATGCCTTATTCTCCTTGTTTTCGCCGGATGGCATGCTGTTACTCATGCGCGTGAAAGCCAAGAACGAAAGGGCATTCCTGGCATCGGTCAATATATATGTGGAAACGATATCTCCTCTATAGAGGACAAGAAATTTTGGGGCAATCAGGCAAAAAGCGCACGAGAAAATGAAGTACTTTTAAGGACTGCTATAGAATGGACAGATGTTCACTAAAACGGTCATAATTTTGTCATTCGGAGTTCGTGTCGGACCCATAAGGACTCAAACTGCTGACAGCGAGCGCGCAAATCCAAAAAATACTCCCCTCTTGCGCCAGGAGGCCTGGAGTACCCTCAAATTCAGCCTTAAGCAGGACTTTTTAGCCCTGAAAGCAAAGAACATCATTCATCGCTGTTTTTCAGATTGTCTCTGAACCCATTGGCACTTCCTTTTGAAGGAAATTCGAGAGATTATGTTGCTTATAGACATTAGCCCCCCTGGTAGGGACAAATGTACCTTTCAAAGAGATGCTCTATGATCCGGCAATCTCATTTGGCCGTAAATTGAAGAAAATCCAGCGCTATATGCCTTATTCTCCTTGTTTTCGCGGATGGCATCTTTGTTACTCATGCGCTGCGTGAAAGCCAAGAACAAAAGGGCATTCCTGGCATCGGTCAATATATATGTGGAAACGATATCTCCTCTATAGAGGACAAGAAATTTTGGGGCAATCAGGCAAAAAGCGCACGAGAAAATGAAGTACTTTTAAGGACTGCTATAGAATGGACAAATGTTCACTAAAACGGTCATAATTTTGTCATTCGGAGTTCGTGTCGGACCCATAAGGACTCAAACTGCTGACGGCGAGCGCGCAAATCCAAAAAATACTCCCCTCTTGCGCCAGGAGGCCTGGAGTACCCTCAAATTCAGCCTTAAGCAGGACTTTTTGGCCCTGAAAGTCAAAGAACATCATTCATCGCTGTTTTTCAGACAAGTTTCTGAACCCATTGGCACTTCCTTTTGAAGGAAATTCGAGAGATTATATTGCTTATAGACATTAGCCCCCCTGGTAGGGACAAACGTACCTTTCTGTAGATGATCTATGATCCGGGCAATCTCATTTGGCCGTAAATTGAAGAAAATCCAGCGGCTATATGCCTTATTCTCCTTGTTTTCGTCGGATGGCATGCTGTAACTCATGCACGTGAAAGCCAAGAACAAAAGGGCATTCCTGGCATCGGTCAATATTGATGAGGACATTAATACCATTGTTACACCCACAGCCCCTACTGCTACATATACTGGACCTATTACTACAGCACGCGCCCGCCAATTAAATTATCAGGTACTTTCGTTTCTTGGTAGTGATTCTAATGTTCATGAGGATATGATGCTGCCTAAATTGGATACATTTGTTTTTCTTACAAATGAAGGGCCTAGCATGGAGAAGGATGGACATTGGAGCACGAACAAGCATGGAGATGATGGCATGCGCAAGGGGAACAAGAACGGAGTTACAAGTGATGATTTCAGGACTTTGAAGCCACCATAATGGGTGCATGAAGCCTTGGACGAAATATACAAGATGCCACTTCATTAATTTCGTCCCGAGGCTATTCTAGGTGCTGCGTCACCTTATTATTGGGCCAGGCCCATGTAATTTCGAAATACATAAGTATAGGCTATTTTTAGAGTCCGTATGTGTGGGGAAACAAGAGATAGGGTTGATTTCGGACCCCTCCACCAAGGGCCACGAAATTCCCCCCTCTTCCTCCATATATACAGCCCTTAGGCCACCGTTTAGACTTTGGGGTTTTGTTTAGATTAAAGTTCGCCATAGCTGCAACTTTGCGTACTTTGTTTGTGTTCAACGACCAGACAAAGGGTCACAGAACCCCACCTTGATCAATAAAGCTTTCATCTTATATTCACAATATCCAGATTGCAATCTCAGTTTCTTGCTTGTTCTTCGTTTGCTCACAGGAAACAGACCCTCGTGGTCAGGTTGATCGTGCTCCGGTATGGTCAATAACCTCTCGGAGTTGGTTTAGCGATTGCTAAGGCGCGACGTCCTCGCACGTTCGTAGTCGGATCGTCAATGTCGACTGCCACCAAAGTGATATCCATCATCTCATCGAAAGACGGGACACCTTTGCCTCTATCAAGAGGTATCACATTTCTAGGTTGCTCGGTGAGATTTTACAGTTTTTCGTAGTTTAGATCGAGTCTGTTCTTCATACCTACAGTCCACGAAGAGCAACAAAAAAAATAGTGTTAGTTCATCATATCCGAACCAATCTGAGCCTTTGCATTATCGTTTTAGGGTTTTGCTTTGTTGAATTTGCGGTTGCATCATCGTGTCTAGCTGCTGGTCTTAGCGTCTAGTCTTTTAGAGTTTCGAGTTCTGGTCATAAGTTGTCACGCTGCCACCGCACCATCATCATCGCCCCTGCCACCTACCACCACCGATCCGTATCCGTATCCATATACCACCACCAATCCGTATCCATATACCACCACCGATCCATATCCATATACTACCACCGCTGCCATATACCACCACCGCTGCCATATATGATAGAGGCGGGGTGTCCCGATCTTTCGATGAGATGATAACTATCGATTTGGTGGAGACGACTTTGACGATCCGACTACAAACGTGCACGACGTTGCGCCTTAGCAATCGCTAAACCAACTCCGAGAGGTTATTGACCACGCCGAGCACAATCAACGACCACGAAGGTCTATTCCTGCAAGCAATCGAAGAACAAGCAAGAATATGATAAAAGCAATCTGAATATTGCAGTATGTATGAAGTATTGATAAAGGTGGGGATCCGTAAGCGGTCTTGGTCAGTCGTTGGACACAAACGAAGTACGAAGTTGCGATGGCTAACTTTAACTAAACAAATCCCAAGCAAAAAGCTACTAGATGGATCTACTTATATAGGAGCAAGGGTGACGGCCAAGGAGGTGGGAGAACGTCCCAAGGCAGCCTAAAACTAACCCTAGGTCGTACAAGGCCAATGGGCCCAAGTGGAGGTGACGTAACACCTTTGGACTTGTAGTTTGACTCGGATTCTGGTGCAGCGTCAGATTGTTTCATCCACAACTCAACGCCCGGACGGCTTTTAAGGTGATTCCAATTGTGCTGGAAAGAGCATGAAATCTACTTTCCAACAAAAAAGAATCACCCAATTCGAGTCCGTATGAAAAGTTGTTGACGTTTTGAGTCAGGTATGTCTGTAGTCCGAATCTGAATCCGAACGTGAGAGACTTGGACTCTATCTTCTCTTGGCCCAAATGTGACGTGAGAAGACTTTTTGAACAGCACCTAAACTTCTCCTTTTCCCTTATCTTCATATGTGGATTGTACAAATGTCCCATACACCTGCAATTAGATAAAACACAAAAGTGTGTGAAGTATTTTTGTTCTGGGTAACATAAATAGATTATTGAATAGTTTGCACTAGAAATCACCTGACAAATATGCATGTATGCAATATTTTTGGTCATATACAAGGTAGTCATGTCCTCATCATCCTCCCCTTTTTGAAAATAAAGCCGTCCTCGGCGTTGTTTAATCTGAAATGTGGCTAACAAAAGAGACAAGGTGTACATGTTGTATATGTATACGTCATCCATTTTTACTTCCCTTGATTTTTGCATATATGACACATGAATAGATGAGTAACTTGCATAGTTCATAAAATCTAAAGCCAACAAATTAGCACAAGAACTAGAAGGCATGAAAATATTGCAACTCAGTTTGCACATATAAGTGAAGCTCTTATTTATTTCAAAAGATTGACAATGTTCATCATTAAACCATCTCGACATTGGTGAATAAACCTTACTTGCATCAAATTTACATGCTACAATATGCTTAAATAAGCAAACATGCAATGAGTCATTCGACACAGAATCATCACCAAGATTAGAGGTCATATCAAAACGATTAAACATTGATTCTTTTGCATCAACAGTTAATTCAATGGGTGCACTCAAAATTGTTGGTATTTCAGTTGTTTGATCACATGACGCATTCATGACAGTATCAAGATTCTCTAAAATAGGTGTTGTGCTCAAATCACCAGGTAACTCAACACATGATGCATTCAAGTTAACTAGGGATGCATCATTCTCATGTGAAGTTATATCATCAATACCTTTTTTGTTACCTTGTCGCAAAGACGTAGCTGATGTAGGTACACACGTAGACAATGCACCATACTCTTGAGATGATGTCGCGCTCACAATCCGAGGTGGGGCTTCTCTAGTAGGTGCAACGGTGGAGGAACCAACCGACGGTGGTGAGCATGAACTGGAATAGTAGTTGTTGTAGTCACCCAATGCATCCTCCTCAGAATCGTCTCTCAAAGGTACAAGCACGAACATACATACCGGTAATGCAACGAGGAATATCTGAAATCTTGCTCGAATATCATGGTTCAAACCACCAAAAATCTATTCATTGTATCATTCTCAGATTCTTCTATGTCACAATGATGCAGATAAGATTTGAACTTCGGTAGTAAGTATGAACAGTGTTATTGCCTTGTTTAAATTGTTCAAATTTATGAAGCAATTCACGACGATAGTAAGGAGGGAAAAACTGTTTTCTCATTACATCTTTCAAATCTTTCCAAGTTGTGGGTTGGTTATCAATGTTTTTCTTACAATGCACACTCCACCAAATAGAAGCAAAACCAAGTAAATGCTCTAGTGGCAGCTCGTACTCGCTCAAGTTCAGAAAAAACATGTTGACTAAAAACTTGTTCTACTTCAAGCTCCCAAGCTAGATAAATAGCAGGATTAAATCTACCCTCAAATGACGGTAAAGAGCTAACTGGCCATGTGCTTGTGTGTGTTGTCCCAACTCTCGTGATGGTGAAGATGTGTTAAATCGTCCAAGAACTTCTATCTCGAAACCTGTCATGATTAGTAGAAACAAGAAACAAAATTCGAGAATAATGTTCCTATGAACTACTAGGATGTGGTTGTAAAGTGCTCACGATAAAGCAAATATCAATATCTTGCAAGTTCTTACCATGCGGCGGTGGTGACGAGCAACCAGCGGTGTCAAGTAACTCGAAGATTGTGTAAAGCGATTGCGAGGGAACGACGATATACGGTGTAGAAATATGTGGAGCTGGGTTGGCTATATATGGTAGCAAAAAATTTAGCAATAATCAATTCAAAGATGCAATGTTGAATAAACGCTCAACGACGGTACTATGCTGGTCCTAGGCTAGACCGGACTAGAGACCCAAGCCTAGAACACTAATGAGGTCACGGCGTAGCACAACTAGCATCAATGAAGGATACTAAGTAGCTCTTGACAGCAATATATAAGTGAAGATCACAACGGCAGTGAAGATAATGATGAAAAACAACAGCCAAGCAGGACATACAACAACTCTCTCTCCAACTTTCCTCTTGAAAAGTTTGAGCCAATTTTCTGATAAATTCTTTCAAAGAATGCTACTAACTCAAGCTTTCCAATGCAAAAAGAATCACTCAATTCGAGTTGATATGAGGAGTCAAAGAATTCTAAAACAGGCTGAAAAATTGGAACAAGCTGTGTTCACGAACTTCAGAGGGCAAAAACACCTATTTAGAAGCCGATTTTGAGGTGTCAAATATTAAACTAGCTTCTACAACTATTTAGATGCGGCTCGTCACTAGCTTCAATTTGAGTACTCACGGAGCCAAAACGGACTTCGTATGAGGAAGATACACCTGTTTTACTGAATAGTGCACAAAACAGATTCCAATCCGAATTCAGGTACGAGATTGATTCTAGATAGATCCGATTTTTTTTCCTCTCTCTTTTTTTTCTCACGCTTTTTTTTTCTTTTCTTCTCTCTCTTTTTTTTTTTTTTCCTTTCCTTTTTTTCTCTCTTTTTTTTTCTCCCTCTTTCCAAGACAAACTAGATAAGATGCAGATTGGATCAGGCAAAGATGTGAATGACCTCAACTATGATTATGACAATGAACAACGCGTAGCACGTGGTGGAAATTAATAGATGGGATGGTGGACAGCGGAAGGGATAATGATGCAGCAGCGGCGTGACTAATGTGAACAGAACTCGAAACTCTAAAGGAACTAGACACTAAGACCAGCAACTGACACGACGATGCAACCGATAATTCAACTATGCAAGCAACGAATAGAAAATTGCAAAGGCTCGATGGCTTGGATAAAGGATGAACAGATCTAACTTTTTGTGGCTTTTTCATGGACTATAGGTATGAATGATGATGCGATCTAAACTATGAAAAACTGTAAAATCTCACCGAGCAACCTGAAAACGATACCACTTGATAGAGGCGGGTGTCCCGATCTTTCGATGAGATGATAACTATCGATTTGGTGGAGACGACTTTGACGATCCGACTACAAGCGTGCACGACGTTGCGCCTTAGCAATCGCTAAACCAACTCCGAGAGGTTATTGACCACGCCGAGCACAATCAACGACCACGAAGGTCTATTCCCGCAAGCAATCGAAGAACAAGCAAGAATATGATAAAAGCAATCTGAATATTGTAGTATGTATGAAATGACAATGTGATTGAATCGATGTTGTCCTAATGTAGTAAAAGAAGCGGGAGGCGAGAGTGGGATTGTATCGGAATGAACAAGGGGTTTTGCTTGCAGCATACTGAAGATAACATTGAGTCTTCATCGGTGTCAGCGATCACATCGTCGGTACAAAATCTCTGAGAGAACAATCCGAAGCCTTGAGAAAAGAACACAATCAATGTAATGCAACAATATGATGCATGCTCATGACATTGCAATATGAGTGTGTTGGCCTAATGCAACTACAACCCGATGGATTTGGGTCATATTGAGCCAAAGGTTCAACCCCAAATTCAAATTATGAATTCAAATAGTGCCTTATCATGTTTTTGCACTAAACAGCAAGGTTAAGTTGTTTAAACATGCATGAAACTAGTGCAGATGAATAGATTAGATTTTTTGATCATTTTCATATATAACTTGTTTGATTTGGAGCTACGGTTGATTTTATATGAATTTTAGAAGTTTGAACTAAATTCGAATTTCTGAATATTTTAAATCGAGAGGTTAATGCGTGACATTTCGTCATCTTTGACCTCAGCAGTCAACAGATCGGGTCAGGTCAAACTGGCGTGTAGGGTCCCGTCGATGTGACCTTCTTAGTGGGTTAAATTACTACTAACTAAAATGTTAGTTGGGTTAATTAGACTTAATTAAGAAAAACTAATCTAGGATTAGCTGGGCCGAAGCCCATCAATGATTGGGACGGCAGCGATAAGCCTTGGCCAGTGAGCTCGGCCACAGCAGGTGTATAGCCTAAGGTGGCAGCAAGGAAGAAGAAACGGCTTCGAGGCTCGATAGCGAGTCGTTGGGAGGATTAGTGAGCTCGAAGATGTCTTGTCGGGGCAAGAAATCAGCGAGCAAAAGCGATCCGCGGGCGAAGGGTTGAAAAGGCGGCGGTGTGGGGCGTTCGAGGCGTCGAGGCCAGCGTGTGTGTCCTCGGGCGTGAGCGGCGGAGGTGGAGCTCCCGGACAGTTAGGGAGGCTGAGCGGAAGGCTGTGGCCGCGGCAGCGCAACGTCGTGGCGATGGTGGCGTTCAGCCATGGCTGCGGGCAAGCGAGGAGAGCGAGGAAAAGAAAGACGGATGGGGGTCGAGGGGGTCACGTGGCGGCTGGGGCTGGCTCGAGCGGCGAAAGCGAGGGAGCTGGCTCGGCGGCGTGCGGCGCCTTGATGGCCACACGCCTCGTGCCCACAGCACGAGGTTGAACTTGGCATAGGCCTAAAGTGGCTTCTCTCTTTGGGCGAGGGTAAATAACAATACTCCCTCCTTCTCTGTTTCTATTTTAATTGTTGTTTTCTATTTATTTCAATCTGTTTTGATTTAGTTCAAGCACTAAACCATTTTGTTTCTTCCAATAATTTTTGCAGGGACTGAAAGTAATATTCTAGAGCCCCTCACAAAATATCAAATTATTGAAGCATTAAAATATATTTAACATATATTTGCTCCAACTCAAAGACAATACGTGTTAATTCAAAAATCCGAATGGCCTAGAAATATATGTGCATCATTTTGGCGAGTATTTCACCTTTACGAAATCATGAACATTTTCAGAGGGCATTTTGGGTTCATGAAAAGATTTTGTTTTGACCCTAGTTGAATTCATTAGCTTGCTAGGGCTTGGATCAATCCCCATTTCAAGTTAAATAAAATTTAAACATGATGCACACATGAAGCTAGCCTAGTGCAAAGCCGAAGCTGGGATGTGACAACTCACCCCCCACTAAACAAGAATCTGCTTGAGATTCAAGGCGTGAAGGAAAGACAAAGGGACACAAACTAATAACATGAACTCCAAGATCCAGCTGTCTTCTCGAGGTTGTTGATTTGTTGACCCAAATTGATCCTGACGTCTTTGCTTTTGAAATCTTCATCCAACTTGATGACGTCGGGAAGAAACTCTATCGGAAAGGATCATTGAAACTCTCCATACCAGACTAAGGCAATTCTCAAACGATTGTTTGGCGGAGTTCGAAAGAATGGCATACTCGAACTAGGATGGATGATGTGGATTACCTTGTTGTAAACAACACAAGGGATGATTTTAGTAACTGGGGTGAAGCTCAATAGTAGAGAGTGGGTCCGTGTTGAAAGTTATAGCATAGCCAAGGAGGCGAGAGCAATCCCGATTAGTGCCGATGATAACACCTAAGCATGCGTGCTCTCAAGAACTTGAGCATCTCCATATTCATCAAGGTTTTATCAACATCCGTGTCAAGGGTCTTGACAACACAACATACTACCATGACGAATGCGGTGGAGGATGCAGATACAAGGAAGACAACACTTTCTCGATTTCACCAAAGCGGGGCCAAGGAAAAAATCTGGATGATTTGGCCAGAGGCATTTAGCACTCCGCTTCTAATGTTCTCCTTGATGTGCTAGCATATCCCATTCATTGAAAAGATCTGGTATCTAGAACATCAAGTAAAGGTCGGACTTCGGAGAACAAAGGATCCATAAGGAACAACTAGGGAGTAAATCCTCTGAAAATCCTTATGGGGAGGTGGACTTCCTCGAACAAGATACTACAATAATAGGCCTTCGGCTAGGTGTGTTGCCACGATATCCACTTTACGGTTATTGCGAGACCGATATTATAGTTCTTGGGAAATGTTCCAACCATCATATCTGCAGAGATTGAGATCTGGTTGGTGTCGAATAATCTAGACTCATCGAGGTCTAGAAAGAATGAAAGTTTGACACAATCGATGAGATGACGTGGCGAGATTCTCGGAGATGAACTACGATATAAGCTCAAAACATGAGCTGGTTTACGCTCAAACATGTGAACACGTTGTCCCGGACAAACGCAGATCCTGGTAGTCTTACAATAAAACACTACCGAGTTCGGTGGGGAACCATCATCGAGGATATCGAAGTCCTTGCATAGGTATACTCTTAGAAGGAGCTTCTTCTCCTTGAACAAATCAATCGGTGGCTTGGTGTGCTAGGGATACGTATAGAATAAAGATGATCAGTCTATCAGACCATGGAATACGCGCTGCGTTTGCATGATTGACTTGGGATGATTCCATAGGAAGTAAAAAAAACATGCTTTCTCGAATTCCGCGGCGGCACCTTGCATCGATTGCCGTGAACTTAGAGGAATCACTTCTTACATCGAACATATGCTTCATGAGCTAGCATGAACAAATGCTTTAAAAAGTTTTCCAACACTAGCTTAATGTTTAACAAAATTATGGAGAAGATGAAAATGTTGTCGATGGGCTCAACAACAATTCATCCAAATTCCCATGGAGATGGAATTCCATAACTATGTGAACAAGGTGGCCGGTATGGGACCCAAAGGATGTAATGGTGTATGCTCGAGGAAAATCCACAGTAAGACAACATTACGAACATCGTTAGTTCGACTTGATTTGAGATAGCCCATACTCAAACCAAAGTTTTGGCAACAAAAGGTCAACAAGCGATCACGAGGACCAATCAATGAAGATATTACCTTTCTTCATCAAACACACACAAAGATATCCCTTAACATGAGCTAAAGTCGGACAGCTTTTATCTTCCAACTCTCAAGTTGTTGTTTAGCTTGACCAAACAGCTCGAGGTATCAACCATGATTCTTGGAGATAGGGTGGTTTACTGAGGAATAAACCAACGATCACGAACTTAACATAGCGGTCAGGCGACAACCTGGTGATACTTAGAGAAGATATTAGGAAAATCACGAACCACGGTATTTTACTAAGCTCGAGAACAATCTTGCTTTCGGGCGAGGCGATATGATCAATAGAGCAAGGGTTTGACAAAATCCTAACTCAGCGATCGGAGAGTGCACTAGAAATAAGGACTAGGTAGCACAATCAACCTTAGGGTGACAATTCAATAATCAACACGCTAAGAATGAGGTTATCGTCCATTTAACTCTGAAGCAACGGAGTTGATAGCGATATTGATTTCACACACCACGATTCACTTGCCGATATTTGGTTTGCAAAAACACGGGACCGAGGAATGAATAATGATAGCGAGAAGTATTACTACATCAAGAATTCATAAGAGGTAGTGCAATTCTCATGACACTCTTGACATAAAGATGGTAACACTCCAAGGTAAACAGAACAAAAAGCTGGATTGGCATTTTGATCATGGAATACAACTACTGACCTAATCCTAATGACAAAGTCTTGGAGTTTGTTTCTCCTAGTCATTATGAAATAGAATGGCTTGATGGACCACGAGTAAAGGCATCGATGAACACGAATGCATAACTACTCTTGACTATCGATCGATAGGCGAAGGTCGAGAACACAACTAAAGAGAACAACTCAAAGGAACATATGATTTTACGGTTGTGGATGCATAGATTAGTATGCGAACCAAGTTCAACAAATTTCTTAGGATAATCCATGCGGAAAGGTAGAGCTGGCGAGTCACAATATAAATTGGACAACTCATCGAGAGCACTCCCGTTGTGATCCTTTGACCCAACAAACTTCGCCATAAATGGTTCACGGTATTTGGAAGAATACCACGGGACCTCGAGGACTATCGCAAGGTTACTAATAACCTAAAGGAACTAGCAAACACTATCAACATGAAGTAGGTAGGGTGAGTCTCGGGTTCAAAACCGGGGTAGAATACCTACTAACTAATAACATCACGGGATGCTTTAGAATGATGGCGAGAATCATCACAGGGAGCATAAAACATGGCTAGTTTACTAGGTGACTCCTAAAACACCTAGGTTCATAATAATAGCTCCAACATATATGTCGAGCAATAGAATACCTCAACTCAGCAATTAGTGTGATTAATTTGGCCCAAAGGAACATCGGAACGAGGGAAGGGATTTGCAAGTGCATCAGACTATTTAGAAACCTGGGATAACTCGGACAGCATAACGGCTTTAAATGCTCAAAATATTGGGGACATGCTACAAAAATGGTGGCATAGCCACTCGGAGCACAATATCATGGTTTGAGATCATGAGTTATGAACATCTGAGTAGTAAAAGCTGAGCGAGATTTGAAACTAGCAATTCTATAAGTCTATGGATTAGTAACCGTCATCCTAATAGATAGATGAGAAGGCCTAGTTCTTAGTCCCGTAGAAAGAAGAGGTTGACTCGAGATCAGGCCATGAGGTATAAGGAGTAAAAGAGCCTTACGTTCCATCCACAATCAATTCCCTTACATAACTAAAGCATTTCTAGACACAACCCGACCGGTTTGGCTTGGTAATCCTCTGACGATCGGGCTCGATACCAAAGCTATCGGGACCCGACTCAATGTCACATCGATCTAGCTTAACACCTCATATCACTTTGCGGCCTCCGCTTGCAGTATTCCCGGGTGTCGCCTTACCTTTGCCGGGACCGTTTAGCGCCTTTGGTACCGTATGATAGTGTCGCTAGCATCCATATGATAAGGAGCCGGGCGACATGGCTGATCGTAAACCCAAAGTGGCACAGAACTTGAGACGGTATCCATGACCCAGCATCGACGTATCGGTCGTCGGCGAGTGAGTTGGGCTGTAGCACTAGGCTAAGAGGACTCGTAAGCAGTATGGCGGGCTAACGAGGACTCCGACTCCTCAGCGTGACATTTCCGAAGAGACGAGACACGAGACGAAGAAGGACACATGCCGGCCAGACCCTAAGTGTTCGGAAGCGAGCAAGCTACCATGGCTCGATGGAGACACTAGGAGACATTCCGATAAGAGAGGCTACTAAAGATAAACAACTAGATAGTCGAGATCCACACATACCAAGCATTTCAATAACATACACACAATATGCTCGATATGTACAAATACAACATGGCATCACAACATGACTCTACGACTCAAGTATTTATACATTAGGCTCGAGGCGAGATATTACAAAGCAGGGGTCTCATGACCCAACATTGAAACATACAAATCAAAGCACAAGCGGAAGCTAATATGTACAATCTGAGACATCTACAAATGAAAAAGGCTTGAAAGCGACTATCTACGAGATCTGCCGAGGCACAAGATCATGTGAGGTAACAAGCTAAGCGTGAAGTCCCGTGGAACTACTAGCGAGACTGAAGTCTCTGCAAAAACATAAAATAGGCAAACGTGAGTACAAATGTACCCAAAGACTTACATCAGAACTAACTACATATGCATCATTATCAACAAAGGGATGGTGGAGTTTAACAGCGACAAGCCAGCTTTGACTCGGTGGCTATCCTAAACTACATTGCAAGTAACTCTTTTGAGGTGGCGCTGCGAGTCCACATATTCATATCAATACACCACTATGGATCCGCACCCGTCTCCCTGATGCGCCATCCATAGCACTCACGCTTATCTTGCGTATTTTAGAGTATCCACTTTCACTTGTCTATGAACTGATATAAGCAACCCGAAGTCCTTTTTCATGGACGGCTGGCCGAATAGATGATATTAACCACAGCGAGGTGTGCTTCTTCATACATGTTTCCACCACTTAGCGTCACCACGACATGTGCTCGGCGGACTTCAGCGGCCGGCGTGGGTGTGACCACGACCTACCTAAACACTCAAGTCTCTAGTCGGGTTTATCGCCTATTTGGGTTCCATCTATGAGGAGTTCGGCGAAGTTTCGCTCACAGCCCCAAGCGATGTGAACAGGGTTCGAGACACCAAGCGGGCATCCGGTGCACCGTGCCACGTACCTACCGCATCACAGCCCACCCCTACGGTCAGCACATCCACGGCCTCCAGTAGGCTACAACACAGAAACTACTTGCAACTCACAGACGGAGGACTAGGGTGAATAAGAAGTCGGCGGGGCCATATTTGGGGCCCAATGCATGGTAGTAGCTGAATCATGGATCACAAACACAGAACTCAGTTCTAAGGATGGCTTCAATGAGACAACCCACCATGTACTCCTACATGGCCTCTCACCGATACCTTTACAAATGTTACACACTTATCTCACACTACGATAGGACATGTTCACAAACCTCTGATTCACCTCGATGAATCGGACCCGACTATATATATGTGGAAGCGATATCTCCTCTATAGAGGACAAGAAATTTTAGGGCAATTAGGCAAAAAGCGCGCGAGAAAATGAAGTACTTTCAAGGACGCCATAGAATGGACGGATGTTCACTAAAGCGGTCATAATTTTGTCATTGAGTCCGTGTCGGACCCATAAGTACTCAAACTGCTTTCGCGGTGAGTCGCGAATCAAAAAATACTGCCGCTTGCGCCGGGATGCCAGGTACCCTCAAATTCAGCCTTAAGCAGGACTTTTTGCCTGAAAGTCAAAGAACATCATTAGTCATTTGTTCTTGGACAAGTTTTGAACCCATTGGCACTTCCTTTTGAAGGAAATTCGAGAGATGATGTTGCTTATAGATATTAGCCCCTGGTAGGGACAAATGTACCTTCTGCGGATGCTCTATGATCGAGCAATCTCATTTGGCCGTAAATTGAAGAAAATCCATGACTATATGCCTTATTCTCCTTGTTTTCGCGGATGGCATCTTTGTAACTCATGCGTGAAAGCCAAGAACAAAAGGGCATTCTAGCATCGGTCGATATTTATGTGGAAGCGATATCTCCTCTATAGAGGACAAGAAATTTTAGGGCAATCGGGCAAAAAGCGCGCGAAAATGAAGTACTTTCAAGGGCGCCATAGAATGGAGAGATGTTCACTAAAGCGGTCATAATTTTGTCATTGGTCGTGTCGGACCCATAAGTACTCAAACTGCTCATGGTGTGAATCAAAAATACTGCCCGCTTGCGCCGGGAGGCGGAGTACCCTCAAATTCAGCCTTAAGCGGGACTTTTTGGCCTGAAAGTCAAAGAACATCATTAAATCATTGTTTTTAGGACAAGTTTACGAACCCATTGGCACTTCCTTTTGAAGGAAATTCGAGAGATGATGTTGCTTATAGATATTAGCCCCCTGGTAGGGACAAATGTACCTTCTGCGGATGCTCTATGATCGAGGCAATCTCATTTGGCGTAAATTGAAGAAAATCCAGTGACTATATGCCTTATTCTCCTTGTTTTTCGCGGATGGCATCTTTGTAACTCATGCGGCGTGAAAGCCAAGAACAAAAGGGCATTCTGGCATCGGTCGATATATATGTGGAAGCGATATCTCCTCTATAGAGGACAAGAAATTTTAGGGAATCGGCAAAAAGCACATGAGAAAATGAAGTACTTTCAAACGCCATAGAATGGACGGATGTTCACTAAAGCGGTTATAATTTTGTCATTGAGTCCGTGTCGGACCCATAAGTACTCAAACTGCTTTCATGTGGCCTTGTGAATCAAAAAATACTCCCGCTTGCGCCGGGATGCGGAGTACCCTCAAATTCAGCCTTAAGCTGGACTTTTTATACGAAAGTCAAAGAACATCATTAAATCATTGTTTTTGAGACAAGTTTACGAACCCATTGGCACTTCCTTTTGAAGGAAATTCTAGAGATGATGTTGCTTATAGATATTAGCCCCCTCGTAGGGACAAATGTACCTTCTGCGGATGCTCTATGATCAAGGCGATCTCATTTGGCGTAAATTGAAGAAAATCTAGCGACTATATGCCTTATTCTCCTTGTTTTAGCGGATGGCATCTTGTAACTCATGCAGCGTGAAAGCCAAGAACAAAGGGCATTCTGGCATGGGTCAATATTTATGTGAAGCGATATCTCCTCTATAGAGGACTAGAAATTTTAGAGCAATCGGGCAAAAAGCGCGAGAAAATGAAGTACTTTCAAAGGGCGCCATAGAATGGACATATGTTCACTAAAGCGGTCATAATTTTGTCATTGGTCCGATGTCGGACCCATAAGTACTCAAACTGCTCACGGCAAGTCTTGTGAATCAAAAATACTCCTCTCTTGCAGGAGGCCGAGTACCCTCAAATTCAGCCTTAAGCGGGACTTTTTGGCCCTAAAGTCAAAGAACATCATTAAATCATTGTTTTTGAGACAAGTTTACGAACCCATTGGCACTTCCTTTTGAAGGAAATTCGAGATTATGTTGCTTATAGACATTAGCCCCCTGGTAGGGACAAAGCGTACCTTCTGCGGATGCTCTATGATCAAGGCGATCTCATTTGGCGTAAATTGAAGAAAATCCAGCGACTATATGCCTTATTCTCCTTGTTTTTGGCGGATGGCATCTTTGTAACTCATGCGGCGTGAAAGCCAAGAACAAAAGGGCATTCTGGCATCGGTCGATATATATGTGAAACGATATCTCCTCTATAGAGGACAAAAATTTTGGAGCAATCGGGCAAAAGCGTGCGAGAAAATGAAGTACTTTCAAGGAATGCCATAGAATGGATAGATGTTCACTAAAGCGGTCATAATTTTGTCATTGGTCCGTATGGGACCCATAAGTACTCAAACTGCTTTCGCTGGCGGCTGAATCAAAAATACTCCCGCTTGCGCGAGGATGCGGAGTACCCTCAAATTCAGCCTTAAGCAGGACTTTTGGCCACGAAAGTCAAAGAACATCATTAAATCCTGTTTTTGAGACAAGTTTACGAACCCATTGGCACTTCCTTTTGAAGGAAATATATATATGTGGAAGCGATATCTCCTCTATAGAGGACAAGAAATTTTAGGGCAATTAGGCAAAAAGCGAGCGAGAAAATGAAGTACTTTCAGGACGCCATAGAATGGACAGATGTTCACTAAAGCGGTCATAATTTTGTCATTGGTCCGTGTCGGACCCATAAGTACTCAAACTGCTCTTGCATGCATCGCGAATCAAAAATACTCCCGCTTGCGGGATGCCGGAGTACCCTCGATTCATCCTTAAGCAGGACTTTTGGTACGAAAGTCAAAGAACATCATTAAATCATTTGTTTTTTTCGACAAGTTTACGAACCCATTGGCACTTCCTTTTGAAGGAAATTCGAGAGATGATGTTGCTTATAGATATTAGCCCCCTGGTAGGGACAAATGCACCTTCTGCAGATGCTCTATGATCGAGACAATCTCATTTGGCCGTAAATTGAAGAAAATCCAGTGACTATATGCCTTATTCTCCTTGTTTTAGCGGATGGCATCTTTGTAACTCATGCGGCGTGAAAGCCAAGAACAAAAGGGCATTCCTGGCATCGATCAATATTTATGTGGAAAAGATATCTCCTCTATAGAGGACATGAAATTTTGGGGGAATCAGGCAAAAAGCACACGAGAAAATTATGTACTTTCAAGGACTGCCATAGAATGGACAGATGTTCACTAAAACGGTCATAATTTTGTCTTTCGGAGTCCGTGTTGGACCCATAAGTACTCAAACTGCTCGCGACAAGCGCGCGAATCCAAAAAATACTCCACGCTTGCGCCAGGAGGCCCGGAGTACCCTCAAATTCATCCTTAAGCAGGACTTTTTGGCCCTGAAAGTCAAAGAACATCATTAAATCATTGTTTTTTGGACAAGTTTCTGAACCCATTGGCACTTCCTTTTGAAGGAAATTCAAGAGATTATGTTGCCTATAGACATTAGCCGCCCTGGTAGGGACAAACATACCTTTCTGTAGATGCTCTATGATCTGGACAATCTCATTTGGCCGTAAATTGAAGAAAATCCAGTGACTATATGCCTTATTCTCCTTGTTTTAGCGGATGGCATCTTTGTAACTCATGCGCATGAAAGCCAAGAACAAAAGGGCATTCTGGCACGGTCAATATATATGTGGAAGCGATATCTCCTCTATAGAGGACAAGAAATTTTAGGGCAATCGGGCAAAAAGCACACAAGAAAATGAAGTACTTTCAAGGGCGCCATAGAATGGACAGATGTTCACTAAAGCGGTTATAATTTTGTCATTGGTCCGTGTCGGACCCATAAGTACTCAAACTGCTCGTGGCGAGCACATAAATCAAAAATACTCCCGCTTGCGCCAGGATGCGGATTACCCTCAAATTCAGCTTTAAGCAGGACTTTTGGCCCTAAAAGTCAAAGAACATCATTAAATCTTTGTTTTTTGAGACAAGTTTACGAAGCCATTGGCACTTCCTTTTGAAGGAAATTCGAGAGATTATGTTGCTTATAGACATTAGCCCCCTGTAGGGACAAACGTACCTTTCTGCAGATGCTCTATGATCTGGGCAATCTCATTTGGCCGTAATATGAAGAAAATCCAGCGGCTATATGCCTTATTCTCTTTGTTTTCGCCGGAAACTCATGTGCGTGAAAGCCAAGAACAAAAGGGCATTCCTGGGATCGGTCAATATATATGTGGAAACGATATCTCCTCTATAGAGGACAAGAAATTTTGGGGCAATCAGGCAAAAAGCACACGAGAAAATGAAGTACTTTCAAGGACTGCCATAGAATGGAGAGATGTTCACTAAAACGGTCATAATTTTGTCATTCGGAGTCCGTGTCGGACCCATAAGTACTCAAACTGCTCGCAGCGAGCATGCAAATCTAATAAATACTCCCTGCTTGCGCCAGGATGCCTGGAGTACCCTCAAATTCAGCTATAAGAAGGACTTTTTGGCCCTGAAAGTCAAAGAACATCATTCGTCGCTGTTTTTCAGACAAGTTTCTGAACCCATTGGCACTTCCTTTTGAAGGAAATTCGAGAGATGATGTTGCTTATAGATATTAGCCCCCCTGGTAGGGACAAATGTACCTTTCTGCAAATGCTCTATGATCCAGGCAATCTCATTTGGCCGTAAATTCAAGAAAATCTAGCGGCTATATGCCTTATTCTCCTTGTTTTCGCCGGATGGCAAGCTGTAACTCATGCGCGTGAAAGCCAAGAACAAAAGGGCATTCCTGGCATCTGTCAATATATATGTGGAAACGATATCTCCTCTATAGAGGACAAGAAATTTAGGGGCAATCACGGAAAAAGCACACGAGAAAATGAAGTACTTTCGAGGACTGCCATAGAATGGATAGTTGTTCACTAAAACGGTCATAATTTTGTCATTCGGAGTCCGTGTCGGATCCATAAGTACCCAAACTGCTCGCGGCGAGCGTGCAAATCCAAAAATTACTACCCGCTTGCGCCAGGATGCCCGGAGTACCCTCAAATTCAGCCTTAAGCAGGACTTTTTGGCCCTGAAAGTCAAAGAACATCATTCGTCCCTATTCTTCAGACAAGTTTTTGAACCCATTGGCACTTCCTTTTGAAGGAAATTTGAGATATGATGTTGCTTATAGATATTAGCCACCCTGGTAGGGACAAATGTACCTTTCTGCAGATGCTCTATGATCCAGGCAATCTCATTTGGCCGTAAATTGAAGAAAATCCAGCGGCTATATGCCTTATTCTCCTTGTTTTCGCGGATGGCATGTTTGTAACTCATGCGGCGTGAAAGCCAAGAACAAAAGGGCATTCTGGCATCGGTCAATATTTATGTGGAAGCGATATCTCCTCTATAGAGGACAAGAAATTTTAGGGCAATCGGAAAAGCGCGCGAGAAAACTAAGTACTTTCAAGGGCGCCATGGAATGGGCAGATGTTCACTAAAGCGGTCATAATTTTGTCATTGGTCCGTGTCGGACCCATAAGTACTCAAACTACTTGCGGTGCGCCACGAATCAAAAATACTCCCGCTTGCGCCAGGGGGCCGGATTACCCTCAAATTCAGCCTTAAGCGGGACTTTTTGCCCCGAAAGTCAAAGAACATCATTAAATCGTTGTTTTTCGAGAAGTTTACGAACCCATTGGCACTTCCTTTTGAAGGAAATTCGAGAGATTATGTTGCCTATAGACATTAGTCCCCCTGCTAGGGATAAACATACCTTTCTGTAGATGCTCTATGATCTGGACAATCTCATTTGGCCGTAAATTGAAGAAAATCCAGCAGCTATATGCCTTATTCTCCTTGTTTTCGCCGGATGGCATGCTGTAACTCATGCACGTGAAAGCCAAAAACAAAAGGGCATTCCTGGCATCGGTCAATATATATGTGGAAACAATATCTCCTCTATAGAGGATAAGAAATTTTGGGGCAATCAGGCAAAAAGCACACGAGAAAATGAAGTACTTTCAAGGACTGCCATACAATGGACAAATGTTCACTAAAACGGTTATAATTTTGTCATTCGGAGTCCGTGTCAGACCCATAAGTACTCAAGCTGCTCGCGGTGAGTCTGTGAATCAAAAATACTCCCGCTTGCACCGGGATGGCGGAGTACCCTCAAATTCAGCCTTAAGCAGGACTTTTGGTACGAAAGTCAAAGAACATCATTAAATCGCTGTTTTTTGGACAAGTTTACGAACCCATTGGCACTTCCTTTTGAAGGAAATTCGAGAGATGATGTTGCTTATAGATATTAGCCCCTGGTAGGGACAAATGTACCTTCTGCGGATGCTCTATGATCAAGGCAATCTCATTTGGCCGTAAATTGAAGAAAATCCATGACTATATGCCTTATTCTCCTTGTTTTTGCGGATGACATCTTTGTAACTCATGCGGCGTGAAGCCAAGAACAAAAGGGCATTCTGGCATCGCCAATATTTATGTGGAAGCGATATCTCCTCTATAGAGGACAAGAAAGTTTGGGGCAATCAGGCAAAAAGCGCACGAGAAAATGAAATACTTTCAAGGACCGCCATAGAATGGACAGATGTTCACTAAAACGGTCATAATTTTGTCATTCGGAGTCCGTGTCGGACCCATAAGTACTAAAACTGCTTTCATCATGGCGTGTGAATCAAAAATACTCCCCTCTTGCGCCAGGAGGCCCGGAGCACCCTCAAATTCAGACTTAAGCAGGACTTTTTGGCCTTGAAAGTCAAAGAACATCATTCGTCACTGTTTTGGGCCAAAAAGGGCATTCCTCGCATCGGTAAATATATATCTGGAAACTATATCTCCACTATAGAGGAGAAGAAATTTTGGGGGAATCAGGCAAAAAGCACATGAGAAAATGAAGTACTTTCGAGGATGCCATAGAATGGACAGATGTTCACTAAAACGGTTATAATTTTGTCATTCAGAGTCCGTGTCGGACCCATAAGTACTCAAACTGCTTTCATGGCGGTATGTGAATCAAAAATACTCCCGCTTGCGCCAGGATGCCCGGAGTACCCTCAAATTCAGCCTTAAGAAGGACTTTTTGGCTTTGAAATTCAAAGAACATCATTCGTCGCTGTTTTTCGGACAAGTTTCCGAACCCATTGGCACTTCCTTTTGAAGGAAATTCGAGAGATTATGTTGCTTATAGATATTAGCCCCCCTCGTAGGGACAAATGTACCTTTCTACAGATTTTCTATGATCCGGGCAATCTCATTTGGCCGTAAATTGAAGAAAATCTAGCGGCTATATGCCGTATTCTCCTTGTTTTCGCCGGATGGCATCTTTGTAACTCATGCGGCGTGAAAGCCAAGAACAAAAGGGCATTCTGGCATGGGTCAATATTTATGTGGAAGCGATATCTCCTCTATAGAGGACAAGAAATTTTGGGGCAATCGGCAAAAAGCATGCGAGAAAATGAAGTACTTTCAAGGACTGCCATAGAATGGACGGATGTTCACTAAAGCGGTCATAATTTTGTCATTGAGTCGTGTCGGACCCATAAGTACTCAAACTGCTTTCATGGCAAGCTTGAATCAAAAATACTCCCTCTTGCGCCAAGAGGCGGAGTACCCTCAAATTCAGCCTTAAGCAGGACTTTTGGCCCCTAAAGTCAAAGAACATCATTAAATCGCTGTTTTTGAGACAAGTTTTGAACCCATTGGCACTTCCTTTTGAAGGAAATTCGAGAGATTATGTTGCTTATAGACATTAGCCCTCCTTGTAGGGACAAACGTACCTTCTGCGGATGCTCTATGATCAAGGCAATCTCATTTGGCGTAAATTGAAGAAAATCCAGTGACTATATGCCTTATTCTCCTTGTTTACGCGGATGGCAAGTTTGTAACTCATGCGCGTGAAAGCCAAGAACAAAAGGGCATTCCTGGCATCGGTCAATATATATGTGGAAACAATATCTCCTCTATAGAGGACAAGAAATTTTGGAGCAATCACGCAAAAAGCGCACGAGAAAATGAAGTACTTTAAAGGACTGCCATAGAAAGGATAGATGTTCACTACAACGGTCATAATTTTGTCATTCGGAGTCCATGTTGGACCCATAAGTACTCAAACTGCTCGCGGCGAGCGTGCGAATCCAAAAAATACTGCCTGCTTGCGCCAAGACGCCTGGAGTACCCTCAAATTCAGCCATAAGCAGGACTTTTTGGCCCTGAAAGTCAAAGAACATCATTAAATCCTGTTTTTCGACAAGTTTACGAACCCATTGGCACTTCCTTTTGAAGGAAATTCGAGAGATGATGTTGCTTATAGATATTAGCCCCCTGGTAGGGACAAATGTACCTTTTGCGGATGCTCTATGATCGAGCAATCTCATTTGGCCATAAATTGAAGAAAATCCAGTGACTATATGCCTTATTCTCCTTGTTTTAGCGGATGGCATCTTTGTAACTCATGCGTGAAAGCCAAGAACAAAAGGGCATTCTAGCATCGGTCGATATTTATGTGGAAGCGATATCTCCTCTATTGAGGACAAGAAATTTTGGGCAATCAGCCAAAAGCGCACGAGAAAATGAAGTACTTTCAAGGGCGCCATAGAATGGACAGATGTTCACTAAAGCGGTCATAATTTTGTCATTGGTCCGTGTCGGACCCATAAGTACTCAAACTGCTTTCATGGCAAGTCTTGTGAATCAAAAATACTCCCCTCTTGCACCGGGAGGCGGAGTACCCTCAAATTCAGCCTTAAGCAGGACTTTTTGGCCCTAAAGTCAAAGAACATCATTAAATCGCTGTTTTTGAGACAAGTTTACGAACCCATTGGCACTTCCTTTTGAAGGAAATTCGAGAGATTATGTTGCTTATAGACATTAGCCCCCTGGTAGGGACAAGCGTACCTTCTGCGGATGCTCTATGATCAAGGCAATCTCATTTGGCCGTAAATTGAAGAAAATCCAATGACTATATGCCTTATTCTCCTTGTTTTAGCGGATGGCATCTTTGTAACTCATGCGGCGTGAAAGCCAAGAACAAAAGGGCATTCTGGCATCGGTCATATATATGTGGAAGCGATATCTCCTCTATAGAGGACAAGAAATTTTAGAGCAATCACGCAAAAAGCGCGCGAGAAAATGAAGTACTTTCAAGGGCGCCATAGAATGGATAGATGTTCACTAAAGCGGTCATAATTTTGTCATTGAGTCCGTGTCGGACCCATAAGTACTCAAACTGCTCATGGCAAGCACTTGAATCAAAAATACTGCCCACTTGCGCGGGATGCGGAGTACCCTCAAATTCAGCCTTAAGCAGGACTTTTTGTACGAAAGTCAAAGAACATCATTCGTCCTATTCTTGAGACAAGTTTACGAACCCATTGGCACTTTCTTTTGAAGGAAATTGAGAGATGATGTTGCTTATAGATATTAGCCCCTGGTAGGGACAAATGTACCTTTCTGCGGATGCTCTATGATCCGAGCAATCTCATTTGGCCGTAAATTGAAGAAAATCCAGTGACTATATGCCTTATTCTCCTTGTTTTTGCGGATGGCATCTTTGTAACTCATGCGGCGTGAAAGCCAAGAACAAAAGGGCATTCTGGCATCGGTCAATATTTATGTGGAAGCGATATCTCCTCTATAGAGGACAAGAAAGTTTAGGGCAATCGGCAAAAAGCGACGAGAAAATGAAGTACTTTCAAGGGCGCCATAGAATGGACAGATGTTCACTAAAGCGGTCATAATTTTGTCATTGGTCCGTGTCGGACCCATAAGTACTCAAACTGCTCACGGCAAGCACGCGAATCAAAAATACTCCCGCTTGCGCCGGAGTCCCGAGTACCCTCAAATTCAGCCTTAAGCAGGACTTTTTGGCCCTAAAGTCAAAGAACATCATTAAATCATTGTTTTTGAGACAAGTTTGAACCCATTGGCACTTCCTTTTGAAGGAAATTTGAGAGATTATGTTGCTTATAGACATTAGCCCCCTGGTAGGGACAAACGTACCTTCTGCAGATGCTCTATGATCAAGGCAATCTCATTTGGCGTAAATTGAAGAAAATCCAGTGACTATATGCCTTATTCTCATTGTTTTTGCGGATGGCATCTTTGTAACTCATGTGCGTGAAAGCCAAGAACAAAAGGGCATTCTGGCATCGGTCAATATATATGTGGAAACGATATGTCCTCTATAGAGGACAAGAAATTTTGGAGCAATCACGCAAAAAGCGGACGAGAAAATGAAGTACTTTAAAGGACTGCCATAGAATGGATAGATGTTCACTAAAACGGTCATAATGTTGTCATTCGGAGTCCGTGTCGGACCCATAAGTACTCAAACTGCTTTCGCATGACAATGTGCGAATCAAAAATATTGCCGCTTGCGCCAGGATGCGGAGTACCCTCAAATTCAGCCTTAAGCAGGACTTTTTGGCCCTGAAAGTCAAAGAACATCATTCGTCCCTGTTCTTCAGACAAGTTTCTAAACCCATTGGCACTTCCTTTTGAAGGAAATTCGAGAGATGATGTTGCTTATAGATATTAGCCCCCCTAGTAGGGACAAATGTACCTTTCTGCAGATGCTCTATGATCCAGGCCATCTCATTTGGCCGTAAATTGAAGAAAATCCAGCGGCTATATGCCTTATTCTCATTGTTTTCGCCGGATGGCATGCTGTAACTCATGCGCGTGAAACCAAAGAACGAAAGGGCATTCCTGGCATCGGTCAATATATATGTGGAAACGATATCTCCTCTATAGAGGACAAGAAATTTTGGAGCAATCACGCAAAAAGCGGACGAGAAAATGAAGTACTTTAAAGGACTGCCATAGAATGGATAGATGTTCACTAAAACGGTCATAATGTTGTCATTCGGAGTCCGTGTCGGACCCATAAGTACTCAAACTGCTTTCATGCAAGCTGTGAATCAAAAATATTTCCCGCTTGCGCCAGGATGCCCGGAGTACCCTCAAATTCAGCCTTAAGCAGGACTTTTTGGCCCTGAAAGTCAAAGAACATCATTCGTCCCTGTTCTTCAGACAAGTTTCTAAACCCATTGGCACTTCCTTTTGAAGGAAATTCGAGAGATGATGTTGCTTATAGATATTAGCCCCCCTAGTAGGGACAAATGTACCTTTCTGCAGATGCTCTATGATCCAGGCAATCTCATTTGGCCGTAAATTGAAGAAAATCCAGCGGCTATATGCCTTATTCTCCTTGTTTTCGTCGGATGGCATCTTTGTAACTCATGCGCGTGAAACCAAGAACAAAAGGGCATTCTGGCATCGGTCAATATATATGTGGAAGCGATATCTCCTCTATAGAGGACAAGAAATTTTGGAGCAATCGGCAAAAAGCGGACGAGAAAATGAAGTACTTTCAAGGACGCCATAGAATGGATAGATGTTCACTAAAGCGGTCATAATTTTGTCATTGGTCCGTGTCGGACCCATAAGTACTCAAACTGCTTTCATGGCAAGCTGCGAATCAAAAATATCCCGCTTGCGCGGGATGCGGAGTACCCTCAAATTCAGCCTTAAGCGGGACTTTTGGCCCGAAAGTCAAAGAACATCATTCGTCCTGTTTTTGAGACAAGTTTCTAAACCCATTGGCACTTCCTTTTGAAGGAAATTCGAGAGATGATGTTGCTTATAGATATTAGCCCCCCTAGTAGGGACAAATGTACCTTCTGCGGATGCTCTATGATCGAGGCAATCTCATTTGGCCGTAAATTGAAGAAAATCCAGTGACTATATGCCTTATTCTCCTTGTTTTCGCGGATGGCATCTTTGTAACTCATGCGTGAAAGCCAAGAACAAAAGAGCATTCTGGCATCGATCAATATTTATGTGGAAGCGATATCTCCTCTATAGAGGACAAGAAATTTTGGAGCAATCGAGGCAAAAAGTGAGCGAGAAAATGAAGTACTTTCAAGGACGCCATAGAATGGACAGATGTTCACTAAAGCGGTTATAATTTTGTCATTGAGTCCGTGTTGGACCCATAAGTACTCAAACTGCTTGCATGACAAGCCTTGAATCAAAAATATCCCGCTTGCGCGGGATGCGGAGTACCCTCAAATTCAGCCTTAAGCAGGACTTTTTGCCCTGAAAGTCAAAGAACATCATTAAATCATTGTTTTCGAGACAAGTTTACGAAACCATTGGCACTTCCTTTTGAAGGAAATTCGAGAAATTATGTTGCTTATAGATATTAGCCTCCTGGTAGGGACAAATGTACCTTCTGCGGATGCTCTATGATCCGGCAATCTCATTTGGCGTAAATTGAAGAAAATCCAGTGGACATATGCCTTATTCTCCTTGTTTTTCGCGGATGGCATCTTTGTAACTCATGCGGCGTGAAAGCCAAGAACAAAAGGCATTCTGGCATCGGTCAATATTTATGTGGAAATGATATCTCCTCTATAGAGGACAAGAAATTTTGGGGCAATCGGCAAAAAGCGCGACGAAAATGAAGTACTTTCAAGGGCGCCATAGAATGGACAGATGTTCACTAAAATGGTCATAATTTTGTCATTGAGTCGTGTCGGACCCATAAGTACTCAAACTGCTCGCCGCGAGCGCGCGAATCAAAAATACTCCCCGCTTGCGCCAGGAGGCCCGGAGTACCCTCAAATTCAGCCTTAAGCAGGACTTTTTGGCCTTGAAAGTCAAAGAACATCATTCATCGCTGTTTTTCAGACAAGTTTCTGAACCCATTTGCACTTCCTTTTGAAGGAAATTTGAGAGATTATGTTGCCTATAGACATTAGCCCCCCTGGTAGGGACAAACATACCTTTCTGCAGATGCTCTATGATTTGGACAATCTTATTTGGCCGTAAATTGAAGAAAATCCAGCGGTTATATGCCTTATTCTCCTTGTTTTTGCGGATGGCATCTTTGTAACTCATGCGGCGTGAAAGCCAAGAACAAAAGGGCATTCTGGCATCGGTCAATATATATGTGGAAGCGATATCTCCTCTATAGAGGACAAGAAATTTTAGGGCAATCGGGCAAAAGTGCGAGAAAATGAAGTACTTTCAAGGTGCCATAGAATGGATAGATGTTCACTAAAGCGGTCATAATTTTGTCATTGAGTCCGTGTCGGACCCATAAGTACTCAAACTGCTTTCATGGCGTCTTGTGAATCAAAAATACTCCCGCTTGTGCGGGATGCGGAGTACCCTCAAATTCAGCCTTAAGCAGGACTTTTTGGCCCTGAAAGTCAAAGAACATCATTCATTGCAGTTTTTCAAACAAGTTTCTGAACCCATTGGCACTTCCTTTTGAAGGAAATTCGAGAGATGATGTTGCTTATAGATATTAGACCCCCTGGTAGGGACAAATGTACCTTCTGCGGATGCTCTATGATCAAGGCAATCTCATTTGGCGTAAATTGAAGAAAATCCAGTGACTATATGCCTTATTCTCCTTGTTTTCGCGGATGGCATCTTTGTAACTCATGCGGCGTGAAAGCCAAGAACAAAAGGTCATTCTGGCATCGGTCAATATTTATGTGGAAGCGATATCTCCTCTATAGAGGACAAAAATTTTAGGGCAATCGGCAAAAAGCACACGAGAAAATGAAGTACTTTCAAGGGCGCCATAGATTGGACAGATGTTCACTAAAGCGGTTATAATTTTGTCATTGAGTCCGTGTTGGACCCATAAGTACTCAAGCTGCTTGCGTGAAGCGTGAATCAAAAATACTCCCGCTTGCGCCGGGATGCCGGAGTACCCTCAAATTCAGCCTTAAGCAGGACTTTTTGCCCTGAAAGTCAAAGAACATCATTAAATCATTGTTTTTCGGACAAGTTTACGAAACCATTGGCACTTCCTTTTGAAGGAAATTCGAGAAATGATGTTGCTTATAGATATTAGCCCCTGGTAGGGACAAATGTACCTTCTGCGGATGCTCTATGATCCGGCAATCTCATTTGGCCGTAAATTGAAGAAAATCCAGTGACATATGCCTTATTCTCCTTGTTTTAGCGGATGGCATCTTTGTAACTCATGCGGCGTGAAAGCCAAGAACAAAAGGCATTCTGGCATCGGTTAATATTTATGTGGAAGCGATATCTCCTCTATAGAGGACAAGAAATTTTAGGGCAATCGGCAAAAGCGCAAGAAAATGAAGTACTTTCAAGGGCGCCATAGAATGGACAGATGTTCACTAAAGCGGTCATAATTTTGTCATTGGTCCGTGTCGGACCCATAAGTACTCAAACTGCTCGCATGCGAGTGCACGAATCAAAAAATACTCCCGCTTGCGCCAGGAGGCCGGAGTACCCTCAAATTCAGCCTTAAGCAGGACTTTTTGGCCACGAAAGTCAAAGAACATCATTAAATCATTGTTTTTGGAAAAGTTTACGAACCCATTGGCACTTCCTTTTGAAGGAAATTTGAGAGATTATGTTGCTTATAGACATTAGCCCCTGGTAGGGACAAACATACCTTCTGCAGATGCTCTATGATCTGGACAATCTCATTTGGCGTAAATTGAAGAAAATCCAGTGACTATATGCCTTATTCTCCTTGTTTTAGCGGATGGCATCTTTGTAACTCATGCGGCGTGAAAGCCAAGAACAAAAGGGCATTCTGGCATCGGTCAATATATATGTGGAATCGATATCTCCTCTATAGAGGACAAGAAATTTTAGGGCAATCAGGCAAAAAGCACACGATAAAATGAAGTACTTTCAGGGCGCCATAGAATGGACAGATGTTCACTAAAGCGGTTATAATTTTGTCATTTGAGTCCGTGTTGGACCCATAATTACTCAAACTGCTCATGGCGGCCTGTGAATCAAAAAATACTCCCACTTGCGCCGGGATGCAGGTACCCTCAAATTCAGCCTTAAGCGGGACTTTTGGTACGAAAGTCAAAGAACATCATTAAATCATTGTTTTTGAGACAAGTTTCGAACCCATTGGCACTTCCTTTTGAAGGAAATTCGAGAGATTATGTTGCTTATAGACATTAGCCCCCTGGTAGGGACAAGCGTACCTTCTGCAGATGCTCTATGATCAGGCAATCTCATTTGGCCGTAAATTGAAGAAAATCCAGCGACTATATGCCTTATTCTCCTTGTTTTAGCGGATGGCATCTTTGTAACTCATGCGCGTGAAAGCCAAGAACAAAAGGGAATTGCTGGCATCGGTCAATATTTATATGGAAACGATATCTCCTCTATAGAGTACAAGAAAGTTTGGGGCAATCAGGCAAAAAGCGCACGAGAAAATGAAATATTTTCAAGGAATGCCATAGAATGGACAGATGTTCACTAAAACGGTCATAATTTTGTCCTTCGGAGTCCGTGTCGGACCCATAAGTACTCAAACTGCTCGCGGCAAGCGTGCGAATCCAAAAAATACTCCCCTCTTGCGCCAGGAGGCCTGGAGTACCCTCAAATTGAGCCTTAAGCAGGACTTTTATTGGCCTTGAAAGTCAAAGAACATCATTGTTCGCTGTTTTTCAGACAAGTTTCTGAACCCATTGGCACTTCCTTTTGAAGGAAATTCGAGAGATGATGTTGCCTATAGATATTAGCCCCCTGGTAGGGACAAATGTACCTTCTGCGGATGCTCTATGATCCGGCAATCTCATTTGGCGTAAATTGAAGAAAATCCAGTGACTATATGCCTTATTCTCCTTGTTTTGGCGGATGGCATCTTTGTAACTCATGCGGCGTGAAAGCCAAGAACAAAAGGGCATTCTGGCATTGGTCAATATATATGTGGAAGCGATATCTTCTCTATAGAGGACAAGAAATTTTGGGGCAATCGAGCAAAAAGCACACGAAAATGAAGTACTTTCAAGGACGCCATAGAATGGACAGATGTTCACTAAAGCGGTTATAATTTTGTCATTGGTCCGTGTCGGACCCATAAGTACTCAAGCTACTTTCATGGCAATGTGAATCAAAAATACTCCGCTTGCGCTAGGATGCGGAGTACCCTCAAATTCAGCCTTAAGCAGGACTTTTTGGTACGAAAGTCAAAGAACATCATTAAATCATTTGTTATTGAGACAAGTTTACGAACCCATTGGCACTTCCTTTTGAAGGAAATTGAGAGATGATGTTGCTTATAGATATTAGCCCCCTGGTAGGGACAAATGTACCTTCTGCGGATGCTCTATGATCAAGGCAATCTCATTTGGCCGTAAATTGAAGAAAATCCAGTGACTATATGCCTTATTCTCCTTGTTTTTCGCGGATGGCATCTTTGTAACTCATGTGCGTGAAAGCCAAGAACAAAAGGGCATTCTGGCATCGGTCAATATTTATGTGGAAGCGATATCTCCTCTATAGAGGACAAGAAATTTTGGGGCAATCGGCAAAAAGCATGCGAGAAAATGAAGTACTTTCAGGGCGCCATAGAATGGATAGATGTTCACTAAAGCGGTCATAATTTTGTCATTGAGTCCGTGTCGGACCCATAAGTACTCAAACTGCTTTCATGGCGTATGTGAATCAAAAATACTCCCACTTGCACTAGGATGCGGAGTACCCTCAAATTCAGCCTTAAGCAGGACTTTTTGGTACGAAAGTCAAAGAACATCATTAAATCGTTGTTTTTCGGACAAGTTTACGAACCCATTGGCACTTCCTTTTGAAGGAAATTCGAGAGATTATGTTGCTTATAGACATTAGCCCCCTAGTAGGGACAAACATACCTTCTGCAGATGCTCTATGATCAAGGCAATCTCATTTGGCCGTAAATTGAAGAAAATCCAGTGGCTATATGCCTTATTCTCCTTGTTTTCGCGGATGGCATCTTTGTAACTCATGCGGCGTGAAAGCCAAGAACAAAAGGGCATTCTGGCATCGGTCAATATATATGTGGAAGCGATATCTCCTCTATAGAGGACAAGAAATTTTAGGGGCAATCGGCAAAAAGCACGAGAAAATGAAGTACTTTCAAGGGCGCCATAGAATGGACAGATGTTCACTAAAGCGGTTATAATTTTGTCATTGAGTCGTGTCGGACCCATAAGTACTCAAACTGCTTTCATGCGGCCTGTGAATCAAAAATACTCCCGCTTGCGCGGGATGCGGAGTACCCTCAAATTCAGCCTTAAGCGGGAGTTTTGGCCTGAAAGTCAAAGAACATCATTAAATCATTGTTTTTCAGACAAGTTTCTGAACCCATTGGCACTTCCTATTTAAGGAAATTCGAGAGATGATGTTGCTTATAGATATTAGCCCCCCTGGTAGGGACAAATGTACCTTTCTACAGATGCTCTATGATCCAGGCAATCTCATTTGGCCGTAAATTGAAGAAAATCCAGCGGCTATATGCCTTATCCTCCTTGTTTTCGCCGGATGGCATGCTGTAACTCATGCGGGTGAAAGCCAAGAACAAAAGGGCATTCTTGGCATCGGTCAATATTTATGTGGAATCGATATCTCCTCTATAGAGGACAAGAAATTTTGGGGCAATCAGGCAAAAAGCGCACGAGAAAATTAAGTACTTTCAAGGACTGCCATAGAATGGTCATATGTTCACTAAAACGGTCATAATTTTGTCATTCGTAGTCCGTGTCGGACCCATAAGTACTCAAACTGCTTTCATGGCGCTGTGAATCAAAAATACTCCCGCTTGCGCGGGAGGCCGAGTACCCTCAAATTCAGCCTTAAGCAGGACTTTTGGCCTTGAAAGTCAAAGAACATCATTAAATCGTTGTTTTTCAGAAAAGTTTTTGAACCCATTGGCACTTCCTTTTGAAGGAAATTCAAGAGATTATGTTGCTTATAGACATTAGCCCCCTGGTAGGGACAAACATACCTTCTGCGGATGCTCTATGATCAGGCAATCTCATTTGGCCATAAATTGAAGAAAATCCAGTGACTATATGCCTTATTCTCCTTGTTTTAGCGGATGGCATCTTTGTAACTCATGCGGCGTGAAAGCCAAGAACAAAAGGGCATTCTGGCATCGGTCAATATATATGTGGAAGCGATATCTCCTCTATAGAGGACAAGAAATTTTAGGGCAATCGGCGAAAAGCACACGAGAAAATGAAGTACTTTCAAGGGCGCCATAGAATGGACAGATGTTCACTAAAGCGGTTATAATTTTGTCATTGAGTCCGTGTCGGACCCATAAGTACTCAAGCTACTCATGGTGGCCTGTGAATCAAAAATACTCCCGCTTGCGCTAGGATGCAGAGTACCCTCAAATTCAGCCTTAAGCAGGACTTTTTGGTACGAAAGTCAAAGAACATCATTAAATCATTTGTTATTGGACAAGTTTACGAACCCATTGGCACTTCCTTTTGAAGGAAATTCGAGAGATGATGTTGCTTATAGATATTAGCCCCCTGGTAGGGACAAATGTACCTTCTGCGGATGCTCTATGATCAAGGCAATCTCATTTGGCCGTAAATTGAAGAAAATCCAGTGGCTATATGCCTTATTCTCCTTGTTTTCGCGGATGGCATCTTTGTAACTCATGTGCGTGAAAGCCAAGAACAAAAGGGCATTCTGGCATCGGTCAATATTTATGTGGAAGCGATATCTCCTCTATAGAGGACAAGAAATTTTAGGGCAATCGGCAAAAAGCGCGAGAAAATGAAGTACTTTCAAGGGCGCCATAGAATGGATAGATGTTCACTAAAGCGGTCATAATTTTGTCATTGAGTCCGCGTCGGACCCATAAGTACTCAAACTGCTTTCATGGTGAGGTGTGAATCAAAAATACTCCCCACTTGCACTAGGATGCGGAGTACCCTCAAATTCAGCCTTAAGCAGGACTTTTTGTACGAAAGTCAAAGAACATCATTAAATCGTTGTTTTTCGGACAAGTTTACGAACCCATTGGCACTTCCTTTTGAAGGAAATTCGAGAGATTATGTTGCTTATAGACATTAGCCCCCCTAGTAGGGACAAACATACCTTCTGCAGATGCTCTATGATCCGGGCAATCTCATTTGGCCGTAAATTGAAGAAAATCCAGTGACTATATGCCTTATTCTCCTTGTTTTCGCCGGATGGCATGCTGTAACTCATGCGCGTGAAAGCCAGGAACAAAAGGGCATTCTGGCATCGGTCAATATATATGTGGAAGCGATATCTCCTCTATAGAGGACAAGAAATTTAGGGCAATCGCAAAAAGCACACGAGAAAATGAAGTACTTTCAAGGACGCCATAGAATGGACAGATGTTCACTAAAGCGGTTATAATTTTGTCATTGAGTCCGTGTCGGACCCATAAGTACTCAAACTGCTTTGCGGCGTATGTGAATCAAAAATACTCCCGCTTGCGCGGGATGCGGAGTACCCTCAAATTCAGCCTTAAGCAGGAGTTTTTGGCCGAAAGTCAAAGAACATCATTAAATCATTGTTTTTGAGACAAGTTTACGAACCCATTGGCACTTCCTTTTTAAGGAAATTCGAGAGATGATGTTGCTTATAGATATTAGCCCCCTGGTAGGGACAAATGTACCTTTCTCGGATGCTCTATGATCCGAGCAATCTCATTTGGCGTAAATTGAAGAAAATCCAGTGACTATATGCCTTATTCTCCTTGTTTTCGCGGATGGCATCTTTGTAACTCATGCGGGTGAAAGCCAAGAACAAAAGGGCATTCTTGGCATCGGTCAATATTTATGTGGAATCGATATCTCCTCTATAGAGGACAAGAAATTTTAGGGCAATCGGCAAAAAGCGCGAGAAAATTAAGTACTTTCAAGGACGCCATAGAATGGTCATATGTTCACTAAAGCGGTCATAATTTTGTCATTCGAGTCCGTGTCGGACCCATAAGTACTCAAACTGCTTTCATGGTATGTGAATCAAAAATACTCCCGCTTGCGCGGGAGGCGGAGTACCCTCAAATTCAGCCTTAAGCAGGACTTTTTGGCCTTGAAAGTCAAAGAACATCATTAAATCGTTGTTTTTGAGAAAGTTTACGAACCCATTGGCACTTCCTTTTGAAGGAAATTCAAGAGATTATGTTGCTTATAGACATTAGCCCCCTGGTAGGGACAAACATACCTTCTGCGGATGCTCTATGATCAGGCAATCTCATTTGGCCATAAATTGAAGAAAATCCAGTGACTATATGCCTTATTCTCCTTGTTTTGGCGGATGGCATCTTTGTAACTCATGCGGCGTGAAAGCCAAGAACAAAAGGGCATTCTGGCATCGGTCGATATATATGTGGAAGCGATATCTCCTCTATAGAGGACAAGAAATTTTAGGGCAATCGGGCAAAAGCACAAGAGAAAATGAAGTACTTTCAAGGACGCCATAGAATGGACAGATGTTCATAAAGCGGTTATAATTTTGTCATTGAGTCCGTGTCGGACCCATAAGTACTCAAATTGCTCATGGCGAACTTCATGAATCAAAAATACTCCCGCTTGCGCGGGATGCGGAGTACCCTCAAATTCAGCCTTAAGCAGGACTTTTGTACGAAAGTCAAAGAACATCATTAAATCGCTGTTTTTCAGACAAGTTTCTGAACCCATTGGCACTTCCTATTGAAGGAAATTCGAGAGATGATGTTGCTTATTGATATCAGCCCCCCTGGTGGGGAAAAATGTACCTTTCTGCAGATGCTCTATGATTCGGGCAATCTCATTTGGCCGTAAATTGAAGAAAATCCAGTGCTATATGCCTTATTCTCCTTGTTTTTGCGGATGGCATCTTTGTAACTCATGCGGCGTGAAAGCCAAGAACAAAAGGGCATTCCTGGCGTCGGTCAATATTTATGTGTAAACGATATCTCCTCTACAGAGGACAAGAAATTTTGGGGCAATCATTCAAAAAGCGCACGAGAAAATGAAATACTTTCAAGGACTGCCATAGAATGGACAGATGTTCACTAAAACGGTCATAATTTTGTCATTCGGAGTCCGTGTCGGACCCATAATGATGCGGAGCATCCCACGTTCATCCCCATGTACACTCCGACTACTCTCCAAGCCCCAAGGATACATAAGATGAGACCTCGACTATGCGCCATTGGACACAAGGTGAATTCACTCCTCTTCGAACCGTCACTTTCTGCATATGAGACATGGCTACTACCTCATGCGTGGACCTTGTATACACTCAGGTACAACCAGGATGGCCAATTAGAATCCAAGGACCAAGGCCAAGCATGGAAGAGAAGACGGAAGAATGGAGAAGAAGAAGATGGAGCGGCTCTTGAAGACAGGCCGGACGTCCGGGCCGCCGTCCGGATCATCCGAGCCCAGCAGGATCATCCGGACCCTCCCGGATCGTCAAGATAGCTACCGCCGAAGACAACGGAAGGCCTGCCCTTCGCCAAGCCGGATCATCCGGGACTCCGTCCGGATCATCCGGACCCCGACGCCCGGAAAATCCGGGACCCCGTCCGGATCATCCAGCCTTGCCTACGCGCATGACTTGGGCCGAGGCCCGTGTACCCCTTCGCCCCTCACTTACCCCTTCGTGGCTTAGCACTATAAATAGACCTCCTCCTCCCCACTTTGAGGGTTAGCGTTGATTTAGCTCAAGTTAGAGATAGAGCTACGCTCATCTATCGGATCTCCTCCTCGTGAGAGACCGCGGCCTCTTCAGAGAAGATCCTCTCGGATACAAGACCCCTTTATGGGAAGATCCCCTCATGGATTCAAGGCCTCCTCTTGGAGATGAACGGTTCCTTTGTATCCTTACCCTAGTTGACTATATATCTTGTGGATCTCGTGTGTGTATGTTGATCTAGCACTTGTGTGATCGATTCCTTGTTGGTTGAGTGATTCTCTCTCGTTTTCCCCGTGTTTCCCCTCGTGCTTCCGCGTGTTCTTCGTGTTTCCTCCGTAGGATCCCCTTCAAACGTGAAAGATCGACGAATTAGGGTTCCACCCTACATCATATGGTATCCTGAGCCACGTTGATCACGTTTTTGGAGCCCCTACCCCGTGTTTTCTAGCTTGATTTTGTTGTTTTCGTCCTAAATCCGAAAATCCTCACCAAAAATAGCCCCAAATTTTTTTGTGATTTGTTGGTTTTGATGATGTTTTGTTGAGTTTGATCTGTGGATTTGCTTGGTTTCAAGTGGATCTAGCATTTTCCCAAGTTTCCCCACCTTTCATCCACGAAATCTCGTCAATTTTGACCCCAAAATCCCCAAATTTCCGCCCAAAAATTCGTCCCCGAGAGGAAATCCCGAGCAGTTTGACCTGCCCGGATCATCCGGAAGTCCTCCCGGATCATCCGGATCCACCCGGATCAGCTGGACCATCTCCCGGATGTCCGGACGCCCCACACGACAGAAATCCAGTTGCGAACCCGGATCATCGGACCTACTCCCGGATGTCCGGTAACCATTTCTTGACTCGGCTGAATTCTTGTTTCGGCCATAACTAATTCACCCGGAGTCCGTTTTTGACGTTCTTTAGCTCGTTTTGAAGCTCTTGACATCCACCATCCCACAAAAATACCACCAACATCATTTGACTCCATCATATTTTCTGAAATTTGGCAAGTTTGCCTAGGCCCTCCACCATATCATCCGCATTACCACCACCGACTTCTGCAACCTAACTCATTTTGTTCCCCATTGCATTAGTGGTTGTTTGAGTTGTGATTTGAGTCTCCTAAGGTGTTTAGGCTACTTAGGGACAATTGCTTCTTCATCAACCACCACCACCACTTCCGCATAGACGTGCCCACCATACACTTCCGCCATCCCAAACTTAACCAATTTTGTTTGTGTTGTGAGTTGTGCCTCCTAAGGTGTTTCGGCTACTTAGGGACCGTGTGCTTCCAACTCTAACATCGTGTATAGCCCATCATTACACTTACGCATTGCCTAGTGCAACACCACCACCGCTTTCCGCTACCACCATTTGACATTTGTCATTTAAGATTTTGAGCTTGCGGTTTTTCCGTTTCCTAAGGTGTTTCGGCTACTTAGGGACGAGTCTCCATCATCTTGGTATCTACACCAAGAACACTGCCACTCATCATCGCATAAGGGCGGTAACCTCGACGACACTTTGTATATACCCTTGCAATTGCATTGTTAACCCCTAGCCCATTTTGCGTCACTTACCTATCGAGACTAGCCATTTGAGTATTGCCGCAGCGTTACTTGTGCACATTAGTGGTCCATACCTTCCATAGCATACATACCATATCATATTGGTATCATATCATCCATTGTGCCTCAAGTTTGTTCCGCATATACACAATTGCTATCTTAGTTTGTGCATTGTACAAAAGTGGCCATAGAAAAAAAAGCTTTTAAGCAAAAAGAGAGCAAAGAGCTCGTGAGCAAGTGCCATAGCATCATACCCTTTGCACATAAGATTGTCATATCTACATCATATGATCACATGCTTGAGAGAAACACCGGGAACCATACATACATAGCATACTTGGGATAGAAAGAATACCCATTTTGCATCTTATAGGTTGTGCACAAGTGTCGTATCCGCCTATTGAGCAATCGTGCTAGCGTCTCTCTTGAGTTGTGCAACATGAGCGTTTTGGTGGATTCCACATTTTGAGCTCATTCCTTGGTTGCACGACCCCATTTATCTATCCGTGTGTGTGTTTCCGTGTACCTTTCATTGCTATTGGTCTACTTGTTTAAGCTTGCGAATTTGTGAATCTCTTTCAACATTATTGACTCTTGCTAACATTTTGCATTAAATTTTGTGCCACTATCCTCACCGAGCTCCACTATAAGCTTTACTTGTGTAGGTGTGAGAACCGACAAGGATTGGTACCAATAGTGCTATTTCATTGTCCACATTTGAGTGAACTTGATTCATCTTCAACTTTGGTCAAAGGTACATTGGTATACGTTCTTCTCTTTCTCCCACTCATATTTGCTCGAGTCTTGTGATGGATAGGCAAGGCATTCCCTCTCCGGTCTACGACAACAACGACGGCGTGAACAACTACATCTCCAAAGCGTCTATCTTCGATCTACAACGACAAATGCAAGGCGCACAATCAAGATTGCGAGAGCGCATCGAGAACATCTCCATCGACATTCGTCACTCCGAAGCAAGGAAAAGGGACTACATCGACAAGAATCTTGCCGCACATAAAAAGGAGCAAGATGCAAGGATGGAGGAGATTAGAGCTTTGATCAAGTCTTCCTCCACTTCATCATCCTCAAGACGACGACGGTCAAGCCACAAGTCTTCGGAGCGCGAAAAAGATGCAAGTGCAAATCGTCCTCGTCCACATCTACATGGCGACAATCATCACGTTCGTGATCCACATCATCCTGAAGGCCAAGTCACCTCCAAGCAACATGTGCACGACGACGACAAACGCCTACGAGCTCAAGCACGACAACAACATCATCACCATGAAGATGCTCCACAAGCGCAAATGCACAAGTCCCAACACGCCAAGTCCAAGCTTCAAGAGCACAAAAGAAGACCGCGAGATGACCACCACCAAGACGGCGCTACGGCTACACCAACCACTTTGGCATCTTCGCCAAGTGCTATCAAGGCATCTTCGCCTTTGGACGTCGACATCTTCGCCTACTTCCCACGCACGCCTACATCGACTTCATCAAGTCCAAAGCGATTACATACAGTGAGGTGACACTTCCATCTTTGGAAGCCCCTCAAGGGCGATGGCGAGCATGGGACATTCCCTTCGGTCATGGAGATGAGCTATGAGGTGCCACATCATATGGGCCTCCAACCACAAGACGGTGACAAGAAGGTTGAGCATGGGACTATCCCTTCAACCAAGGCGACGATCGGAGTTGAGCATGGAGACATTTGCACCTACATCCCTCCGACACCCACATATGTCGAGATGCCCCAAGTGCCACGTGAGGAGAGCCACCACCACATGAGGGACATGAGTGACTCCACCATATGTGACATTGAGAGCATTTCCTTTGAGAGGATGAGTGTGACCACCACTAGCCCCACACATGGGAGCATGCCACACATCCTATGTGAGGTTGAGCGCCATTTGAGTGACTCCAAAAAACATATGAGTGAGAGCATCCTTGAGGGAGTGAGTGAGCCACAACACTTAGAGAGTGAGGTAGTTGACACGGCACGTGAGGCCACTATGATTTCTAACGACTTAACCTCTACTCCTAGTGTGTTTTCTTCTTTGGTGCAAGGTCTCCTACATGATGACACGCCTACCATTGATGAGTCCATACCTCCTATGGAGACGACGATGGCCATGATGGACGATGATGCACCCCCCACATGGTTCCATCAAGATGAAGATGACAACGAGACGATCTTCAACACCTCACCTACAACACATGAGCGACGCTCCAAAGGTAACATAGGTGATGGTGCTTCTCTTGTCCCACTAGTGGACTCTCTTGACGATGATTGCTCCCATCATGATGACCCACCTATTACCATGTTTCATGCTAGTGAGACTTCTTCAGGCCTTGACTTACCTATTTACGATGAATATGATGATGAGCATGTTGAGTTGCCTAGTTGTGATGCTATGCTTCATAGGATATCATGTGAAAATTCTATTGGTCACTTCATGTTTGACAATCCATTGAACTTGTCATATGCTATGAGTGAGATCTCCCATATTGCATCTTTGCAATCTCAACATAGTAACTATGCATGCCCCATTAAAATAAGTCCCATTTGCACTTATGGCATAGATGACGAGATGATGGTCATTGGCTTTTGTTTTTCATGTGATGATATTGCCATGCTTCCTTTACATGATTTGCGCAATTCATCCAATATGTCATGCCATGATCACATTGTTCCAAATATGCATTGTTTTGGATGTTGTCAATATTCTCCACGTGATGTTGCTACTCTTGCTCATGAGGAGACCTCCATAGTTTCCTCATACATATTAGGAGATCTTGATGCATTCCATACTTTGCATAATTCCCATGATTGTGTGCACCATATGCATAACATGAATAACAATGCTCTCAATATTTCTCATGATGCATTACATCCTTTGAGTCCCCATTATGCTATACATCATAACAAACCTCTCATGATGGATGACATGTTTCTATATCACGCATCTCATTTATTTGAGCGTTGGATATTTGGTGCTAACAAACACACGCACGTGCGCATCATGATGGATGATGTGTACATCTACCACGCACACACAATTTTCCTTTGTCTTTGTTTTGTGTAGGTACTCACGTATACTCGTCAACCTCTCAATCCCAAGAGTTGTGAAACGAGCTCTTGAGAGCAAGGATGCTTTGGGATCCGTGGACTATCCTTACCACCGTCCCCTTGGCGCAAGGACTACAGCGCAACTCCTCTACTTGGCTCTCACACGGCTATGGGCCATTTACCACTTGTCACCTTATGCTCATTTTACCGTGTTCACTTTGCATGCTATGCTTGCTTCTATGCCTTTGCCATGCAATCGTGACCCTTGCTTGCATTTACCCATGATGAACCATTATGATATCCCATTGTGTATTTGCATGCTTGGTGGAGATCCTTGTTGCTATTGCCATGTTTATCATGTGCCCCATACTATTGATGCTTGTTGTGTTGGGAGAGCCATGATGCCCCATTGCTATTTACATATGGTCTCTCGCCAATACATTGATGACATTTTTCTCACATCTTGCTTTCATGCTTGTGCTATGACATGTGAATTATTCATGCCCACTATTTGCACACATGACATGCTTGCCATGATTCCTCCTAGTATGTTGCATCTTCGCACTACTAGCTTGCTTAACTTGATTGCTATGATTGCTTGCTATGTTGCATCACCCATGTTCCACTATTACTTGCTTTCTTGGGTTGATGACATATATGCTCATGCCTCTCACTTGATTTGTCATGATCATTGTCTCTTGTCTCCATTAGTTGCATCTCTCATATCACCTTGTATTGAGTGCCAACTTGCTATGCTTATTGATCTTGGAGACTTGGACACTATACTTGTGATGCATGCTTGTTTGATTGAGCCTCTTGTATTTGGATGTTCTTACATCATATGCCTCCATACTTTGAAATGCTCCTTGTACTTTCTTATGATGAGCATGATGCATACACTTGTTAGGTATCTTACCACACGAATGATAGGTTTTGCATTTCCACTAACCTCATTTGTTTTTCGAGTGTTTGTCATGTCCTTTCATTTTGGAGGTTTCACAAGGCGATGCCGTTATCACGACATTTTGGTTACGTGAAGGCATACATGATGTGCGACACCAACATTTTCGACATTCTCATAAAGGTGAACTCCTTCTCTTTGAGCAATCCTCAAATAGGCGTATTGGATGGGTCACTCTTTCATTGTTGTTTCCTTCTTGTTGTCTACATGATACATCTCGTGAAAGGAGGAGCGACATTGGAGATTGGCTACATGGACCTTCACATTGAGGAGTGCTTGCACTTATTGGATGCACCTTCGGCACTCCACTCATGCCTCGACATCGAGCTTTGGTACACCAACACCTCCATATTTGTTGATTGTGCTCATACATGTCATGCTCAATGGACATATCATACTCACCACAAGTTTGCACCCTATGCATGGATTGACTCACATTATGATTGCCTTGTTGCATCTTGTATTACCATGTCATCCATGATATATGAGCTTGTTCACTTCCTTAGCAAATTTGTTGTGATATTCCTTGATGACATATTCATACATCATGATCATATTACCCATCATCAATTGCATGATAACATATACATATGGAGCATCCATAGCCATATTCATGCTATTGATAAACCGTCTCACTATGACATCATTTTGCACCGTGGTTGCATTGATCATATTTACAACACATTTGTGTGCACAATGATTGCATTTCCTCCCATGAATGCTTTGCATCTCATTCTAGATCATCTTGATAAGCTTCATGCGCTTTGTAACAACCAATCTTGCCGCACGGACTCATTCTTACATGATGGACACTTTGTGTGCGCTAACCATTGTATTTTCGAGTGTTGCTTGTGTTTGCTCTTTTGCATGTCTATCACTCGGCAACACCTTGGACTACTTGGATTGCACCATGTCTTCAACTTCGTCCAACTACAAGTCCGTCTCGACAACCGTTTCCATGGTGATGAGGATCACGATCCGAGGTCGGATCTTTCCCAAGGGGGATATGATGCGGAGCATCCCGTTCATCCCCATGTACACTCCGACTACTCTCCAAGCCCCAAGGATCTGAAGATGAGACCTCGATTATCGCCATTGGACACAAGGTGAATTCACTCCTCTTGAACCATCACTTTCTACATATGAGACATGGCTACTACCTCATGCGTGGACCTTGTATACACTCAGGTACAACCAGGATGGCCAAGGAGAATCAAGGACCAAGGCCAAGCATGGAAGAGAAAGCGGAAGAAAGGAGAAGAAGAAGATGGAAGCGGCTTTGTTGAAAACGGGCGGACGTCCGGGCCGCCATCCGGATCATCCGGGCCCAGCCGGATCATCCGGACCCTCCCGGATCGTCCAAGTAAGCTGCCGAAGACAACGCAAGAAGGCCTGCGAAGCCGGATCATCCGGACCGACGCCGGATCATCCGGGACCCGTCCGGATCATCCGGCCTTACTGCGTCTGCGACTTGGGCGAGGCCCGTGTACCCTTTCGCCCCTCACTTACCCCTTCGTGGCTTAGCACTATAAATAGACCTCCTCCTCCCCACTTTGAGGGTTAGCGTTGATTTAGCTCAAGTTAGAGATAGAGCTACGCTCATCTATCGGATCTCCTCCTCGTGAGAGACCGCGGCCTCTTCAGAGAAGATCCTCTCGGATACAAGACCCCTTTAAGGGAAGATCCCCTCGTGGATTCAAGGCCTCCTCTTGGAGAAGAACGGTTCCTTTGTATCCTTACCCTAGTTGACTATGTATCTTGTGGATCTCGTGTGTGTATGTTGATCTAGCACTTGTGTGATCGATTCCTTGTTGGTTGAGTGATTCTCTCTCGTTTTCCCCGTGTTTCCCCTCGTGCTTCCGCGTGTTCTTCGTGTTTCCTCCGTAGGATCCCCTCCAAACGTGAAAGATCGACGAATTAGGGTTCCACCCTACATCACATATGTACTCAAACTACTGGGGCGCATGACAAGCAAGGCTGCATAGAATGGAATCAAAAATACTCCCTCTTGTGCCGGGAGGCCGGAGTACCCTCAAATTCAGCCTTAAGCAGGACTTTTTGGTACGAAAGTCAAAGAACATCATTCATCGCTGTTTTTGGACAAGTTTACGAACCCATTGGCACTTCCTTTTGAAGGAAATTCGAGGGATGATGTTGCTTATAGATATTAGCCCCTGGTAGGGACAAATGTACCTTCTGCGGATGCTCTATGATCGAGGCAATCTCATTTGGCGTAAATTGAAGAAAATCCAGCGGCTATATGCCTTATTCTCCTTGTTTTCGCGGATGGCGTCTTTGTAACTCATGCGGCGTGAAAGCCAAGAACAAAAGGGCATTCTGGCATCGGTCGATATTTATGTGGAAACAATATCTCCTCTATAGAGGACAAGAAATTATGAGGCAATCGGGCAAAAGCGCATGAGAAAATGAAGTACTTTCAAGGGCGCCATAGAATGGACGGATGTTCACTAAAGCGGTCATAATTTTGTCATTGGTCCGTGTCGGACCCATAAGTACTCAAACTGCTTTCATGGCGTATGTGAATCAAAAAATACTCCCGCTTGCAAGAGGCCCGGAGTACCCTCGAAGTCAGCCTTAAGTAGGACTTTTTGGCCTTGAAAATCAAAGAACATCATTCGTCGCTGTTTTTCAGACAAGTTTCTGAACCCATTGGCACTTCCTTTTGAAGGAAATTCGAGAGATTATGTTGCCTATAGACATTAGCCCCCCTGGTAGGGACAAACATACCTTTCTGTAGATGCTCTATGATTTGGACAATCTCATTTGGCCGTAAATTGAAGAAAATCCAGCGGCTATATGCCTTATTCTCCTTGTTTTGCGGATGGCATCTTTGTAACTCATGCGGCGTGAAAGCCAAGAACAAAATGGCATTCTGGCATCGGTCAATATATATGTGGAAGCGATATCTCCTCTATAGAGGACAAGAAATTTTAGGGCAATCACGCAAAAAGAGCGAGAAAATGAAGTACTTTCAAGGGCGCCATAGAATGGATAGATGTTCACTAAAGCGGTCATAATTTTGTCATTGAGTCCGTGTCGGACCCATAAGTACTCAAACTGCTTTCATGGTGTGTGAATCAAAAAATACTGCCGCTTGCGCCGGGATGCTGAGTACCCTTAGATTCAGCCTTAAGCAGGACTTTTTGGCCCTGAAAGTCAAAGAACATCATTCCTCGCTGTTTTTCAGACAAGTTTCTGAACCCGTTGGCACTTCCATTTGAAGGAAATTTGAGAGATTATGTTTCTTATAAACATTAGCCCCCCTGGTAGGGACAAACGTACCTTTCTACAGATGCTCTATGATCTGGGCAATCTTATTTGGCCGTAAATTGAAGAAAATCCAGCGGCTATATGCCTTATTCTCTTTGTTTTTGCGGATGGCATCGGTAACTCATGCGGCGTGAAAGCCAAGAACAAAAGGGCATTCTGGCATCGGTCAATATATATGTGGAAGCGATATCTCCTCTATAGAGGACAAGAAATTTTGGGGCAATCGGGCAAAAGCACACGAGAAAATGAAGTACTTTCAAGGGCGCCATAGAATGGACAGATGTTCACTAAAGCGGTCATAATTTTGTCATTGGTCCGTGTTGGACCCATAAGTACTCAAACTGCTTTCGCGCGAGCGCGTGAATCAAAAATACTCCTCGCTTGCGCCGGGAAGCCGGAGTACCCTGAATTCAGCCTTAAGCAGGACTTTTGGTACGAAAGTCAAGGAACATCATTCATCGCTGTTTTTCGGACAAGTTTACGAACCCATTGGCACTTCCTTTTGAAGGAAATTCGAGAGATGATGTTGCTTATAGATATTAGCCCCTGGTAGGGAAAATGTACCTTCTGCGGATGCTCTATGATCAGGCAATCTCATTTGGGCGTAAATTGAAGAAAATCCAGTGACTATATGCCTTATTCTCCTTGTTTTGGCGGATGGCATCTTTGTAACTCATGCGGCGTGAAAGCCAAGAACAAAAGGGCATTCTGGCATCGGTCGATATTTATGTGGAAGCGATATCTCCTCTATAGAGGACAAGAAGTTTTAGGGCAATCAGGCAAAAGCATACGAGAAAATGAAGTACTTTCAAGGACTACCATAGAATGTCTGAGATGTTCACTAAAGCGGTCATAATTTTGTCATTCGGAGTCCGTGTCGGACCCATAAGTACTCAAACTGCTCGCGGCAAGCACGCGAATCCAAAAAATACTCCCCTCTTGTGCTAGGAGGCCCGGAGTACCCTCAAATTCAGCCTTAAGTAGGACTTTTTGGCCCTAAAAGTCAAAGAACATCATTAAATCATTGTTTTTCGGACAAGTTTACGAACCCATTGGCACTTACTTTTGAAGGAAATTCGAGAGATTATGTTGCTTATAGACATTAGCCCCCTGGTAGCGACAAGCGTACCTTCTGCGGATGCTCTATGATCGGGCAATCTCATTTGGCCGTAAATTGAAGAAAATCCACGGCTATATGCATTATTCTCCTTGTTTTTTGCGGATGGCATCTTTGTAACTCATCGCGCGTGAAAGCCAAGACGTACCTTCTGCGGATGCTCTATGTTAGGAAATCTCATTTGGCCGTAAATTGAAGAAAATCTGGTAGCTATATGCCCTAATCTCCTTGTTTTTACATTTGGATGGCATGTTGTAACTCATGCGGCGTGAAAGCCAAGAACAAAGGGCATTCTTGGCATAGATCAATATATATGTGGAAGCGATATCTCCACTATAGAGGACAAGAAATTTTGGGCGGTTAGGCAAAAGTGCACATGAAAATGAAGTACTTTCAGGGCGCCATAGAATGGGCAGGTGTTCACTAAAAGGGTAATAATTTTGTCATTGAGTCCGTGTCGGACCCATCAGTACTCAAACTGCTTTCATGGCGATGTGCGAATCCAGAAAATACTCCCGCTTGCGCTAGGAGGCCGGAGTACCCTCAAATTCAGACTTAAGCAGGACTTTTTGTACGAAAGTCAAAGAACATCATTAAATCCTGGTTTTTGAGACAAGTTTCTAAACCCATTGCCACTTTCTTTTGAAGGAAATTTGAGAGATTATGTTGCTTATAGACATTAGCCCCCTGGTAGGGACAAGCGTACCTTCTGCGGATGCTCTATGATCAAGGCGATCTCATTTGTCCCTAAATTGAAGAAAATCCAGTGACTATATGCCTTATTCTCCTTGTTTAGCGGATGGCATCTTTGTAACTCATGCGTGAAAGCCAAGTACAAAGGGCATTCCTGGCATCGGTTAATATATATGTGGAAACGATATCTCCACTAGAGGACAAGAAATTTTGGGGCAGTCAGGCAAAAAGAGCACGAGAAAATGAAGTACTTTTAAGGACTGACATAGAATGGACAGATGTTCACTAAAAAGGTAATAATTTTGTCATTTAGAGTCCGTGTCGGACCCACAAGTTCTCAATCTGCTCGCGGCAAGAGCGCGAATCCAAAAATACTCCCCGCTTGCGCCAGGAGGTCCGGAGTACCCTCAAATTCAGCCTTAAACAGGACTTTTCGGCCCTGAAAGTTAAAGAACATCATTCGTCGCTGTTTTTCAGACAAGTTTCTGTACCCATTGGCACTTCCTTTTGAAGGAAATTCGAGAGATTATGTTGCTTATAGACATTATCCCCCTGGTAGGGACAAACGTACCTTTCTGCAGATGCGCTATGTTTAGGGAAATCTCATTTGGCCGTAAATTGAAGAAAATACAGTGGCTATATGCCCTATTCTCCTTGTTTTCGCCGGATGGCATGCTGTAACTCATGTGCGTGAAAGCCAAGAACAAAAGGGCATTCTGGCATCGGTCAATATATATGTGAAATGATATCTCCACTATAGAGGACAAGAAATTTTAGGCGGTCGGAGCAAAAGCATGCGAGAAAATGAAGTACTTTCAGGGCGCCATAGAATGGACGGTGTTCACTAAAGCGGTCATAATTTTGTCATTGAGTCGTGTCGGACCCATCGAGTACTCAAACTGCTCATGACAGCCTGTGAATCAAAAAATACTCCCGCTTGCGCCGGGAGGCCAGTACCCTCAAATTCAGCCTTAAGCAAGACTTTTTGGCCCTAAAAGTCAAGAACATCATTAAATCGCAGTTTTTTGAGACAAGTTTACGAACCCATTGGCACTTCCTTTTGAAGGAAATTAGAGAGATTATTTTACTTATAGACATTATCCCCCTGGTAGGGACAAGCGTACCTTCTGCGGATGCTCTATGATCAAGGCGATCTCATTTATCCGAAAATTGAAGAAAATCCAGTGACTATATGCCTTATTCTCCTTGTTTTTCTTTGGATAGCATCTTTGTAACTCATGCGGCGTGAAAGCCAAGAACAAAAGGCATTCTGGCATCGGTCAATATATATGTGGAAGCGATATCTCACTATAGAGGACAAGAAATTTTGGGCGATCATAAAAAGCGCGCGAAAATGAAGTACTTTCAAGGACGCCATAGAATGGACAGATGTTCAAAAGCGATCATAATTTTGTCATTGAGTCCGTGTCGGACCCATCGATTACTCAAACTGCTTTCGGCGTATGTGAATCAAAAAAATACTCCCGCTTGCGCCGGGAGGCCGAGTACCCTCAAATTCAGCCTTAAGCGGGACTTTTGGCCTTGAAAGTCAAAGAACATCACTCGTCTTTGGTTTTCGGACAAGTTTCTAAACCCATTGTCACTTCCTTTTGAAGGAAATTCGAGAGATTATGTTGCTTATAGACATTATCCTGGTATGGACAAGCGTACCTTTCTGCGGATGCTCTATGTTAGGAAATCTCATTTGGCGTAAATTGAAGAAAATCGATAGCTATATGCCCTATTCTCCTTGTTTTTATTTGGATGGCATGTTGTAACTCATGCGGCGTGAAAGCCAAGAACAAAAGGGCATTCTTGGCATAGATCAATATATATGTGGAAGCGATATCTCAATATAGAGGACAAGAAATTTTGGGGCGGTTAGGCAAAAGTGCACATGAAAATGAAGTACTTTCAGGGCGCCATAGAATGGGCAGGTGTTCACTAAAGGGTAATAATTTTGTCATTGAGTCCGTGTCGGACCCATCGAGTACTCAAACTGCTTTCATGGCGAGTGTGCGAATCCAGAAAATACTCCCGCTTGCGCTAGGAGGCCGGGTACCCTCAAATTCAGGCTTAAGCGGGACTTTTACGAAAGTCAAAGAACATCATTAAATCACTGGTTTTGAGACAAGTTTCTAAACCATTGGCACTTCCTTTTGAAGGAAATTTGAGAGATTATGTTGCTTATAGACATTAGCCCCCTGGTAGGGACAAGCGTACCTTCTGCGGATGCTCTATGATCAAGGCGATCTCATTTGTCCCTAAATTGAAGAAAATCCGGTGGCTATATGCCTTATTCTCCTTGTTTAGCGGATGGCATCTTGTAACTCATGCGTGAAAGCCAAGTACAAAAGGGCATTCACTGGCATCGGTTAATATATATGTGGAAGCGATATCTCACTATAGAGGACAAGAAATTTTGGGCGGTCGAAAAGCGCGCGAGAAAATGAAGTACTTTCAAGGGGCGCCATAGAATGGACAGATGCTCAATAAGCGGTCATAATTTTGTCATTGAGTCGTGTCGGACCCATCGATTACTCAAACTGCTTTCGCGGCCGGTGAATCAAAAAAAATACTCGCTTGCACGGGAGGCTGGGTACCCTCAAATTCAGCCTTAAGCAAGACTTTTTGGTACGAGTCAAAGAACATCATTAAATCCTTTGGTTTTCAGACAAGTTTGAACCCATTGGCACTTCCTTTTGAAGAAATTCGAGAGATTATGTTGCTTATAGACATTAGCCCCCTTAGGGACAAGCGTACCTTCTGCGGATGCTCTATGATCAGGCAAGCTCATTTGGCGTAAATTGAAGAAAAATTGGCTATATGCCTTATTCTCCTTGTTTTGCGGATGGCATCTTTGTAACTCATCGGCGTGAAAGCCAAGAACAAAAGGGCATTCGGGCATCGGTCAATATAGAGGACAAGAAATTTTTTGGCGGTTAGGCAAAAAGCGCAAGGAAAATGAAGTACTTTCAGGACGCCATATAATGGACAGATGTTCACTAAAGCGGTCATAATTTTGTCATTGGTCCGTGTCGGACCCACAAGTAATCAAACTTCTCGCGGCCTGTGAATCAAAAATACTCCCGCTTGCTCTAGGAGGCGGGAGTACCCTGAAATTCAGCCTTAAACAGGACTTTTAAATTACGAAAGTCAAAGAACATCATTAAATCGCTGTTTTTGAGACAAGTTTACGAACCCATTGGTACTTCCTTTTGAAGGAAATTTGAGAGATTATGTTGCTTATAGACATTATCCCCTGGTAGGGACAAGCGTACATTCTGCGGATGCTCTATGTTAGGGAAATCTCATTTGGTAGTAAATTGAAGAAAATACAGGCTGACTATATGCCCTATTCTCCTTGTTTTATTTGGATGGCATGGTGTAACTCTTGTGCGTGAAAGCCAAGAACAAAGGGCATTCTTGACATCGGTCGATATATATGTGAAGCGATATCTCACTATAGAGGACAAGAAATTTTGGGGCGGTCGGTGAAAGCGCGAGAAAATGAAGTACTTTCAAGGACTGCCATAGAATGGATAGGTGTTCACTAAAGCGGTCATAATTTTGTCATTGAGTCCGTGTCGGACCCATCGATTACTCAAACTGCTTTCATGGCCATGTGAATCAAAAATACTCCCGCTTGCGCGGGAGGCTGGAGGTACCCTCAAATTCAGCCTTAAGAAGGACTTTTTGGCCCTAAAAGTCAAAGAACATCATTAAATCGCTGTTTTTGAGACAAGTTTCTAAACCCATTGGAACTTCCTTTTGAAGGAAATTTGAGAGATTATGTTGCTTATAGACATTAGCCGCTTTGGTAGGGACAAGCGTACCTTTTGCGGATGCTCTATGATCAGGCAATCTCATTTGTCCCTAAATTGAAGAAAATCCAGTGACTATATGCCTTATTCTCCTGTTTAGCGGATGGCATCTTTGTAACTCATGCGGCGTGAAAGCCAAGAACAAAAGGGCATTCTGGCATCGGTCAATATATATGTGGAAGCGATATCTCCTCTATAGAGGACAAGAAATTTTAGGCGGTCGGTCAAAAAGCGCGCGAAAATGAAGTACTTTCAGGGCGCCATAGAATGGACAGATGTTCAAAAAGCGATCATAATTTTGTCATTGAGTCCGTGTCGGACCCATCGATTACTCAAACGCTTTCGTGATGTGAATCAAAAAATACTCCCGCTTGCGCGGGAGGCCGGAGTACCCTCAAATTCAGCCTTAAGCAGGACTTTTTGGCCTTGAAAGTCAAGAACATCACTCTTCTTTGGTTTTCGGACAAGTTTCTAAACCCATTGTCACTTCCTTTTGAAGGAAATTCGAGAGATTATGTTGCTTATAGACATTATCCTGGTATGGACAAGCGTACCTTTCTGCGGATGCTCTATGTTAAAATCTCATTTGGCGTAAATTGAAGAAAATCTGGTAGCTATATGCCCTATTCTCCTTGTTTTGGCGGATGGCATGTTGTAACTCATGCGTGTGAAAGCCAAGAACAAAGGGCATTCTTGGCATAGATCAATATATATGTGGAAGCGATATCTCCACTATAGAGGACAAGAAATTTTGGGGCGGTTAGGCAAAAGTGCACATGAAAATGAAGTACTTTCAAGGACTGCCATAGAATGGGCGAGGTGTTCACTAAAAGGGTAATAATTTTGTCATTGAGTCGTGTCGGACCCATGATCATCCAGCCTTGCCTCACAGCGCATGACTTGGGCGAGGCCCGTGTACCTCGCCCTCACTTACCCCTTGTGGCAGCACTATAAATAGACCTCCTCCTCCCCACTTTGAGGTTAGCGTTGATTTAGCTCAAGTTAGAGATAGAATTCGCTCATCTATCGGATCTCCTCCTCGTGAGAGACATGACCTCTGAGAGAAGATCCTCTCGGATACAAGACCCTTTATGGAAGATCCCTCATGGATTCAAGGCCTCTCTTGGAGATGAGCAGTTCCTTTGTATCCTTACCTAGTTGACTATATATCTTGTGGATCTCGTGTGTGTATGATCTAGCACTTGTGTGATCGATTCCTTGTTGGTTGAGTGATTCTCTCGTTTTCCCGTGTTTCCCTCGTGCTTCGCGTGTTCTTCGTGTTTCCTCCGTGGATCCTCAAGCGTGAAAGATCGGCAATTAGGGTTCCACCTACATCATATGGTATCTGAGCCACGTTGATCGTTTTGGAGCCCCTACCCGTGTTTTCTAGCTTGATTTTGTTGTTTTCGTCCTAAATCGAAAATCCTCACCAAAAATAGCCCCAAATTTTTTGTGATTTGTTGGTTTTGATGATGTTTTGTTGAGTTTGATCGTGGATTTGCTTGGTTTCAAGTGGATCTAGCATTTTCCCAAGTTTCCCCACCTTTCATCCACGAAATCTCGTCAATTTTGACCCCAAATCCCCAAATTTCCTTAAAAATTGTCCCGAGAAATCGAGCAGTTTGACCTGCCGGATCATCCGGAAGTCCTCGGATCATCCGGATCACCGGATCAGCTGGACCATCTCCGGATGTCGGACGCCCCCACGACAAAATCCGGTTAGCGAACCGGATCATCGGACCTACTCCCGGATGTCAGGTAACCCTGTTTCTTGACTCGGCTGAATTCTTTTTGACCATAACTAATTCACCGAGTCCGTTTTGGCGTTCTTTAGCTCGTTTTGAAGCTCTTGACATCCACCATCCACAAAAATACCACCAACATCATTTGACTCCATCATATTTTCTGAAATTTGGCAAGTTTGCCTAGGCCCTCCACCATATCATCAGCCACCACCGACTTACGCAACCTAACTCATTTTGTTCCCCATTGCATTAGTGGTTGTTTGAGTTGTGATTTGAGTCTCTAAGGTGTTTAGGCTACTTAGGGACAATTGCTTCTTCATCAACCACCACCACCACTTCGCATAGGCGTGCCCACCACTTCCGCCATCCCAAACTTAACCAATTTTGTTTGTGTTGTGAGTTGTGCCTCCTAAGGTGTTTGGCTCTTAGGGACGTGTGCTTCAACTCTAACATCGTGTATAGCCCATCATTACACTACGCATTGCCTAGTGCAACACCACCACCGCTTTCCGCTACCACCATTTGACATTTGTCATTTAAGATTTTGAGCTTGCGGTTTTCGTTTCTAAGGTGTTTGACTGCCAGGGCGAGTCTCCATCATCTTGGTATCTACACCAGAACACTGCCACTCATCATCATGAGGCGGTAACCTCGGCGACACTTTGTATATACCCTGCAATTGCATTGTTAACCCCTAGCCCATTTTCGTCACTTACCTATCGAGACTAGCCATTTGAGTATTGCAAGCAGCGTTACTTGTGCACATTAGTGGTCCATACCTTCCATAGCATACATACCATATCATATTGGTATCATATCATCCATTATGCCTCAAGTTTGTTCCGCATATACACAATTGCTATCTTAGTTTAATGCATTGTACAAAAGTGGCCATAGAAAAAAAGCTTTTAAGCAAAGAGAGCAAAGGCTCGTGAGCAAGTGCCATAGCATCATACCCTTTGCACATAAGATTGTCATATCTACATCATATGATCACATGCTTGAGAGAAACACGGGAACCATACATACATAGCATAGGATGAAAAGAATACCATTTGCATCTTATAGGTTGTGCACAAGTGCGTATCCGCCTATTGAGCAATCGTGCTAAGCGTCTCTCTTGAGTTGTGCAAGGCGTTTTGGTGGATTCCACATTTGAGCTCATTCCTTGGTTGCCGACCCATTTATCTATCCGTGTGTGTGTTCGTGTACCTTTCATTGCTATTGGTCTACTTGTTTAGCTTGCGAATTTGTGAATCTCTTTCAACATTATTGACTCTTGCTAACATTTTGCATTAAATTTTTGTGCCACTATCTCACGAGCTCCACTATAAGCTTTACTTGTGTAGGTGTGAGAACCGACAAGGATTGGTACCAATAGTGCTATTTCATTGTCCACATTTGAGTGAACTTGATTCATCTTCAACTTTGGTCAAAGGTACATTGGTATCGTTCTTCTCTTTCTCCCACTCATATTTGCTCGAGTCTTGTGATGGATAGGCAAGGCATTCCCTCTCCGGTCTCACGACAACAACGGCAGGCGTGAACAACTACATCTCCAGCGTCTATCTTGATCTACTTGACAAATGCAAGGCGCACAATCAAGATTGCGAGCGCGTAGAACATCTCCATCGACATTCGTCACTCCGAAGCAAGGAAAGGGACTACATCGACAAGTCTCCGCACATAAAAGGAGCAAGATGCAAGGATGGAGAGATTAGAGCTTTGATCAAGTCTTCCTCCACTTCATCATCCTCAAGGCGGCGACGGTCAAGCCACAAGTCTTGAATGTGAAAAAGATGCAAGTGCAAATCGTCCTCGTCCACATCTACATGGCGACAATCATCCACGTTCGTGATCCACATCATCTGACCCAAGTCACCTCCAAGCAACATGTGCCTGACGACAAGCGCCTCTGAGCTCAAGCCGCGACAACAACATCATCACCATGAAGATGCTCCTGGCGCAAATGCACAAGTCCCAACACGCCAAGTCCAAGCTTCAAGAGCACAAAAGAAGACCCATGAGATGACCACCACCAAGGCGGCGCTCTTACACCAACCACTTTGGCATCTTAGCCAAAGTGCTATCAGGCATCTTAAGCCTTTGGACGTCGACATCTTAGCCTACTTCCACGAGTCGCCTACATCGACTTCATCAAGTCCAAGCGATTACATACAGTGAGGTGACACTTCCATCTTTGGAAGCCCCTCAAGGCGATGGCGAGCATGGGACATTCCCTTGGTCATGGAGATGAGCTGAGGTGCCACATCATATGGGCCTCCAACCACAAGGCGGTGACAAGAAGGTTGAGCATGGGACTATCCCTTCACCAAGGCGACGATCGGAGTTGAGCATGGAGACATTTGCACCTACATCCTCCGACACCCACATATGTCGAGATGCCCCAAGTGCCACGTGGAGAGCCACCACCACATGAGGGACATGGTGACTCCACCATATGTGACATTGAGAGCATTTCCTTTGAGAGGATGAGTGTGACCACCACTAGCCCCACACATGGGAGCATGCACACATCCTATGTGAGGTTGGCGCCATTTGAGTGACTCAAAAACATATGAGTGAGGCATCCTTGAGGTAGGTGAGCCACAACACTTAGAGAGTGAGGTAGTTGACCTGGCACGTGAGGCCACTATGATTTCTAACAACCTCTACTCCTAGTGTGTTTTCTTCTTTGGTGCAAGGTCTCCTACATGATGACCGCCTACCATTGATGAGTCCATACCTCCTATGGAGCAGCAGATGGCCATGATGGGCGATGCACCCCCACATGGTTCCATCAAGATGAAGATGACAGAGGCGATCTTCACACCTCACCTACAACACATGGCGGCGCTCCAAAGGTAACATAGGTGATGGTGCTTCTCTTGTCCTAGTGGACTCTCTTGGCGATGATTGCTCCCATCATGATGACCCACCTATTACCATGTTTCATGCTAGTGAGACTTCTTGAGGCCTTGACTTACCTATTTACGATGAATATGATGATGAGCATGTTGAGTTGCCTAGTTGTGATGCTATGCTTCATAGGATATCATGTGAAAATTCTATTGGTCACTTCATGTTTGACAATCCATTGAACTTGTCATATGCTATGGTGAGATCTCCCATATTGCATCTTTGCAATCTCAACATAATAACTATGCATGCCCCATTAAAATAAGTCCCATTTGCACTTATGGCATAGATGAGATGATGGTCATTGGCTTTTGTTTTCATGTGATGATATTGCCATGCTTCCTTTACATGATTTACATAATTCATCAATATGTCATCCATGATCACATTGTTCCAAATATGCATTGTTTTGGATGTTGTCAATATTCTCACGTGATGTTGCTACTCTTGCTCATGGGAGACCTCCATAGTTTCCTCATACATATTAGGAGATCTTGATGCATTCCATACTTTGCATAATTCCCATGATTGTGTGCACCATATGCATTGAATAACAATGCTCTCATTTTCTCATGATGCATTACATCCTTTGAGTCCCCATTATGCTATACATCATAACAAACCTCTCATGATGGATGACATGTTTCTATATCCGCATCTCATTTATTTGAGCGTTGGATATTTGGTGCTAACAACACCATGCGTCGCATCATGATGGATGATGTACATCTACCACCTTTTACACAATTTTCCTTTGTCTTTGTTTTGTGTGGTACTCACGTATACTAAATCAACCTCTCAATCCCAGAGTTGTGAAGCAGCTCTTGAGAGCAAGGATGCTTTGGGATCCGTGGACTATCCTTACCACGTCCCTTGGCGCAAGGACTCATGACTCCTCTACTTGGCTCTCCACGGCTATGGGCCATTTACCACTTGTCACCTTATGCTCATTTACGTGTTCACTTTGCACTATGCTTGCTTCTATGCCTTTGCCATCAATGACCCTTGCTTGCATTTACCATGATGAACCATTATGATATCCCATTGTGTATTTGCATGCTTGGAGATCCTTGTTGCTATTGCCATGTTTATCATGCCCCATACTATTGATGCTTGTTGTGTTGGGCCATGATGCCCCATTGCTATTTACATATGGTCTCTAATACATTGATGACATTTTCTCACATCTTGCTTTCATGCTTGTGCTATGACATGTGAATTATTCATGCCCACTATTTGCACATGACATGCTTGCCATGATTCCTCCTAGTATGTTGCATCTTGCACTATAGCTTAACAATTACTATGATTGCTTGCTATGTTGCATCACCCATGTTCCACTATTGCTTTCTTTGGGTTGATGACATATATGCTCATGCCTCTCACTTGATTTGTCATGATCATTGTCTCTTGTCTCCATTAGTTGCATCTCTCATATCACCTTGTATTGAGTGCCAACTTGCTATGTATGATCTGGAGACTTGGACACTATACTTGTGATGCATGCTTGTTTGATTGAGCCTCTTGTATTTGGATGTTCTTACATCATATGCCTCCATACTTTGAAATGCTCCTTGTACTTTCTTATGATGAGCATGATGCATACACTTGTTAGGTATCTTACCACACGAATGATAGGTTTTGCATTTCCACTAACCTCATTTGTTTTTAAGTGTTTGTCATGTCCTTTCATTTTGGAGGTTTCTGGCGTCGATGGTTATCGACATTTAGTTCGTGAAGGCCATGATGTCGACACCAACATTTTCGACATTCTCATAAGGTGAACTCCTTCTCTTTGAGCAATCCTCAAATAGGCGTATTGGATGGGTCACTCTTTCATTGTTGTTTCCTTCTTGTTGTCTACATGATACATCTCGTGAAAGGAGGGCGACATTGGAGATTGGCTACATGGACCTTCACATTGAGTGCTTGCACTTATTGGATGCACCTTGGCCTCCACTCATGCCTCGACATCGAGCTTTGGTACACAACACCTCCATATTTGTTGATTGTGCTCATACATGTCATGCTCAATGGACATATCATACTCACCACAAGTTTGCACCCTATGCATGGATTGACTCACATTATGATTGCCTTGTTGCATCTTGTATTACCATGTCATCCATGATATATGAGCTTGTTCACTTCCTTAGCAAATTTGTTGTGATATTCCTTGATGACATATTCATACATCATGATCATATTACCCATCATCAATTGCATGATAACATATACATATGGAGCATCCATAGCCATATTCATGCTATTGATAAACGTCTCACTATGACATCATTTGCACCGTGGTTGCATTGATCATATTACAACACATTTGTGCACAATGATTGCATTTCCTCCATGAATGCTTTGCATCTCATTCTAGATCATCTTGATAAGCTTCGCTTTGTAACAACCAATCTTGCCTTACGGACTCATTCTTACATGATGGACACTTTGTCGCTAACCATTATATTCTGAGTGTTGCTTGTGTTTGCTCTTTTTGCATGTCTATCACTCGGCAACCTTGACTCGTGGATTGCACATGTCTTCAACCGTCCAACTACAAGTCCGTCTCGACAACCGTTTCCATGGTGATGAGGATCACGATCCAGGTCGGATCTTTCCCAAGGGGGATATGATCGGAGCATCCGTTCATCCCATGTACACTCGACTACTCTCAAGCCCCAAGGATCTGAGAAGATGAGACCTCGATTATGCGCCATTGGACACAAGGTGAATTCACTCCTCTTGAACCATCACTTTCTACATATGAGACATGGCTACTACCTCATCGTGGACCTTGTATACACTGGTACAACCAGGGATGGCCAAGGAGAATCAGGACCAAGGCCAAGCATGGAAGAAAGGCGGAAGAAAGGAGAAGAAAGAAGATGGAAGCGGCTGTTGAAGAGGCGGTAGAGACGTCGGAAGCCGCCATCCGGATCATCAAGACCCGGCCGAATCATCCGGACCCTCCGGATCGTCAAGATGGCTTCTTGCCGAAAACAGCAGAAACCTGCCGAAGCGGATCATCCGGACGGCGCCGGATCATCCGGGACCCCGTCCGGATCATCGGCCTTACTGCGATGCCACGACTTGGTAGACATTGTGCCTCGCCCTCACTTACCCTTAAGTTGGACTTTTTGACCTGAAAGTCAAGAACATCAGGTTCATTGTTTTTTGAGACAAGTTTAAGAGCCATTAGCACTTCCTTTTGAAGGAAATTCGAGAGAGTATGTTGCTTATAAACATTAGCCCCACTGGTAAGGACAAGCGTACCCTTCTGCGGATGCTCTATGATCAGGAAATCTATTTGGACATAAATTTAAGAAAATCCAGTGACTATATGCCTTATTCTCTTGTTTTGGCGGATGGCATCTTTGTAGCTCATGCGTGTGAGCCAAGAACAAAAGGCATTCTGGCATCGGTCGATATATATGTGGAGCGATATCTCTCTCTATAGAGGACAAGAAATTTTAGGGCAATCAGGCAAAAGCGCCCGATAAATGGAGTACTTTCAAGGATTGCCATAGAATGGACGGATGTTCACTAAAGCGGTTATAATTTTGTCGATTCGGGTCCGTATCAGGACCCATAATTACTCAAACTACTTCAGCGACGGCCTTGTGAATCAAAAATACCCCTCTTGCGCGAGGAGGCCGGAGTACCCTCAAATTCAGCCTTAAGAAGGACTTTTTGGCCTTGAAAGTCAAAAGAACATCATTTGTATTTGTTTTTTCGAGAAGTTTGAACCCATTGGCACTTCCTTTTGAAGGAAATTCGAGAGATGATGTTGCTTATAGACATTAGATCTGGTAGGGACAAAGCGTACCTTCTGCGGATGCTCTATGATCAAGGGCAATCTCATTTGGTCGTAAATTGAAGAAAATCCAGCGGCTATATGCATTATTTTTTCCTTGTTTTTAGCGGATGGCATCTTTGTAACTCATCTTGGCGTGAAAGCCAAGAACAAAGGCGTTCTGGCATCGAGTTAATATATATGTGAAGCGATATCTCCTCTATAGAGGACAACAAATTTTAGACAATCAGGCAAAAAGCGCATGAGAAAATGAAGTACTTTCAAGGACTGCCATAGAATGAACAGATGTTCACTAAAGCGGTCATAATTTTGTCATTGGTCCGTGTCGGACCCATAAGTACTCAAACTACTTGCGTGGCTTGAAATCAAAAATAGTCCCGCTTGCATGCACGAGGCGGAGTACCCTCAAATTAAGCCTTAAGAAGGACTTTTTGGCCCTTAAAGTCAAAAGAACACCATTAAATGCATTTTTTTAGGACAAGTTTTGAACCCATTGGCACTTCCTTTTGAAGGTAATTAGAGAGATTATGTTGCTTATAGACATTAGCCCCCTGGTAGGGACATTGTACCTTTCTCTGAGATGCTCTATGATCAAGGCAATCTCATTTGGTAGTAAATGGAAGAAAATCCAGCTGACTATATGCCTTGTTCTCCTTGTTTTTCGCGGATGGCATCTTTGTAACTCATGCGGCGTGAAAGCCAAGAACAAAAGGCATTCTTGGCATCGGTCGATATATATGTGGAAGCGATATCTCCTCTATAGAGGACAAGAAATTTTATGGCAATCGGGCATAAAAGCACCGAGAAAATGAAGTACTTTCAAGAATTGCCATAGAAAGAAGCGAGATGTTCACTAAAGCGGTCATAATTTTGTCATTGAAGATGCGTGTCGGGCCCATAAGTACTCAAAATGCTTCGCTCTTGTTGTATGAATCAAGAAAATACTCCCGCTTGCGGAAGGCCAGAAGTACCCTCAAATTCAGCCTTAAGCAGGACTTTTTGTACTGAAAGTCAAAGAACATCATTAAATCATTTTGTTTTTGAGACAAGTTTGAACCCATTGGCACTTCCTTTTGAAGGAAATTCGAGAGATTATGTTGCTTATAGACATTAGCCCCCTGGTAGAGACAAATGTACCTTCTGCAGGATGCTCTATGATCTGGGCAATCTCATTTGGCGTAAATTGAAGAGAAAATCCAGCTGACTATATGCATTATTCACCTTGTTTTTGGCGGATGGCATCTTTGTAACTCATGCGGCGTGAAAGCCAGAACAAAAGGCATTCTGGCATCGGTCGATATATATGTGGAAACTATATCTCCCCTATAGAGGACAAGAAATTTTGGGGCAATCGGGCAAAAAAGTGCGAGAAAATGAAAGTACTTTCAAGGATTGCCATAGAATGGACAAATGTTCACTAAAGCGGTCATAATTTTGTCATTCGGATCCGTGTCGGACAAATAAATACTCGAAACTTCTCGCGGTGGTGCGTGAATCAAAAATACTCACGCTTCGCCGGAAGAAGCCGTAGTACCCTCAAATTCAGCCTTAGCGGGACTTTTTGGCTACGAAAGTCAAAGAACATCATTCAATCGCTATTTTTGAGACAAGTTTACGAACCCATTGGCACTTCCTTTTGAAGTGAAATTCGAAGATTATGTTGCTTATAGAAATTAGCCCCCTGGTAGGGACAAAGCGTACCTTTCTCTGATGCTCTATGATCAGGGCAATCTCATTTGGCGTAAATTGAAGAAAATCCAGTGACTATATGCCTTATTCTCCTTGTTTTACGCCGGATGGCATGTTGTAACTCATGCGGCGTGAAAGCCAAGATCTAAAGGGCATTCTGGCATCGGTCGATATATATGTAAGCGATATCTCCTCTATAGAGGACAAGAAATTTTAGAGCAATCGAGGTAAAAAGCGCACTATTAAATGAAGTACTTTCAGGACGCCATAGAAAGAACAGATGTTCACTAAAATGGTCATAATTTTGTCATTGAGATGCGTGTCGGGCCCATAAGTACTCAAACTGCTTGCGGCGAGCGCGTGAATCCAAAAAATAGTCCCCTCTTGCGCCAGGAGGCCCGGAGTACCCTCAAATTCCGCTTTAAGAAGGACTTTTTGGCCCGGAAAGTCAAAGAACATCATTCGTCGCTGTTTTTCAGACGAGTTTCTGAACCCATTGGCACTTCCTTTTGCAGGAAATTTGAGAGATTATGTTGCTTATAGACATTAGCCCCCTGGTAGGGACAAACATACCTTTCTGCAGATGCTCTATGATCCGGGCAATAAATTAAAGAAAATCCAGTGGCTATATGCCTTATTCTCCTTGTTTTCGCCGGATGGCATGCTGTAACTCATGCACGTGAAAGCTATGAACAAAAGGGCATTCCTGGCATCGGTCAATATATATGTGGAAACGATATCTCCTCTATAGAAGACAAGAAATTTTAGGAGGCAATCGGTGCGAAGCATGCGAGAAAATGAAGTACTTTCAAGGAGCCATAGAATGGACAGATGTTCACTATAATAGTCATAATTTTGTCATTGGGATCCGTGTCGGACCCATAAGTACTCAAACTGCTCATGGTGGCCTTGAATCAAAAAATACTCCACACTTCGCTAGGAGGCCGGAATACCCCAAATTCAGCCTTAGCGAGGACTTATTGGCCTGAAAGTCAAAGAACATAATTAAATCGCTATTTTTCAGACAAGTTTGAACCCATTGGCACTTCCTTTTGAAGAGATTAGAAGATTATGTTGCTTATAGACATTAGCCCCCGGTGAGAACAATGCGTACCTTCTGCAGATGCTCTATGATCAAGAGGCAATGTCATTGGTTTGTAAATTGAAGAAAATCCATGACTACTATACCTAGTTCTCCTTGTTTTTCGCGGATGGCAAGCTGCTGTGATCATGGCGTGAAAGCCAAGAACAAAAGGGCATTCTGGCCCGGTCGATATATATGTAAAGCGATATCTCCTCTATAGAGGACAAGAAATTTTAGGCGATCGGGCCAAAAATGCAGCGAAAATGAAGTACTTTCAAGGATGCCCTAGAATGGACGGATGTTCACTAAAGCGGTCATAATTTTGTCATTAAGGTCGTATCCGGACCCATAAGTACTCAAACTACTCGCGGCAAGCACTTGAATCAAAAATACTCCCCGCTTGCACCAAGAGGCCCGGATTACCCTCAAATTCAGCTTTAAGCAGGACTTTTCGGCCCTGAAATCAAAGAACATCATTCGTCATTGTTTTTTAGACAAGTTTCTGAACCCATTGGCACTTCCTTTTGAAGGAAATTCGAGAGGTGATGTTGCTTATAGACATTAGGCCCCCTGGTGATGAGGACATGACTACCTTGGATATGACTAAATATATTGCATACATGTATATTTGTGAGGTGATTTCTAATGCAAACTATGCAATGATTTATTTATGTCATCCAGTACAAAAATACTTCACAAACTTTTGTGCCATGTCTCATTGCAGGTGTATGGAACATTTGTACCATACACATATGATGATAAGGGAGAAAGAGATGTTTACTTGCTGTTCAAAAAGTTCTCTCACGTCACTTTTGACCCAAGAAGATAGAGTCCAAGTCTCTCACGTTACGGACTCCAGATTAGGACTACTACAGACACACCTGATTTAAACACGCCAAGAAATCTTTCATCCGGACTCCAATTGGGTGATTCTTTTCTTTTTGGAAAGTAGATTTCATGCTCTTTCAACAATTGGAATAGCCTTAAAATCCATCCGGGCGTTGAGTTATGGAATACGAAACAATCGTATTGGAAGCAGAATCCGAGTCAAACTACAAGTCCAAAGGTGTTCGTCACCTCCACTTGGGCCCATTGGCCTTATACGACCTAGGGTTGGTTTTGGGATGCCTTAGGACATTCTCCCACCTCCTTGGTCGCCACCCCCTTGCTCCTATATAAGTAGATCCATCTATTAGCTTTTTCCTTGTGATTTGTTTAGTTAAAGTTAGCCATTGCAATTTAGTGTGCCGTTTGTGTCCAACGACCGGACCAAAACAACTACGGATCCCACCTTTATCAATACTTCATATATACTCTAATATTCAGATTGCTTTTATCATATTCTTGCTTGTTCTTGATTGCTTGCGGGAATAGACCTTGCGTGGTCGAGGTTGATTGTGCTCGGCGTGGTCAATAACCTCTCGGAGTTGGTTTAGCGATTGCTAAGGCGCAGCGTCGTGCTACGTTTGTAGTCGGATCGTCAAGTCGACTCCACCAAATCGATAGTTATCATCTCGCCTCGAATCGGGACACCCGCCTCTATCACTGGTAGGGACAAACTTACCTTCTGCGAGATGCTCTATGATCGAAGGCAATCTCATTTGGCCGTAAATTGAAGAAATCCATGACTATATACCTTATTCTCCTTGTTTTGCGGATGGCGGCTGTAACTCATGCGTGTAAGCCAAGAACAAAGGGCATTCACAGCATCGGTGTATATATATGTGGAAGCGATATCTCCTCTATAGAGCACAAGAAATTTTAGGGGCAATCGAGGCAAAAGCGCCGAGAAAATGAAGTACTTTCTTGGACGCCATAGAATGGACGAGATGTTCACTAAAGCGGTCATAATTTCATCATTGGTCCGTGTCGGACCATAAGTACTCAAACTACTTCGCCGTGATGCCTTGCGAATCAAAAATACCCCGCTTGCTCGGAGGCACGGGTACCCTCAAATTCAGCCTTAAGAAGGACTTTTTGTACAAAAGTCAAAGAACATCATTAAATTGTTTTTTCGAACAAGTTTGAACCCATTGGCACTTCCTTTTGAAGGAAATTCGAAGATTATGTTGCTTATAGACATTAGCCCCCGGTGAGACAAGCGCGTTTCTGCGAGATGCTCTATGATCAGGGCAATCTCATTTGGCGTAAATTGAAGAAAATCCAGTGACTATATGCTAGTTCTCCTTGTTTTAGCGGGATGGCATCTTTGTAACTCATGCGGCGTGAAAGCCAAGATCAAAGAGCTTTCTGGCATCGGTCAATATATATGTGAAGCGATATCTCCTCTATAGAGGACAAAATTTTAGAGGGCAATCCGAGCAAAAGCATGCGAGAAAATGAAGTACTTTCAAGGACTGTCATAGAATGGACAGATGTTCACAAAAACGTCTCATAATTTTGTCACTCGGAGTCCGTGTCGGACCCATAAGTACTCAAACTATTCGAGGCGAGCGTGCGAATCTAGAAAATACTCCCCGCTTGCGCCAGGAGGCCCGGAGTACTCTCAAATTCAGCCTTAAGCAGGACTTTTTGGCCCTGAAAGTCAAAGAACATCATTCGTCGCTATTTTTCAGACAAGTTTCTCAACCCATTGGCACTTCCTTTTGAAGGAAATTCGAGAGATTATGTTGTTTATAGACATTAGCCCCCCGGTAGAGACAAACGTACCTTTCTGCAGATGCCCTATGATCAGGGCAATCTCATTTGGCCGTAAATTGAAGAAAATCTAGCGGCTATATGCACAGTTCTCCTTGTTTTTAGCGGATGGCATCTTTGTAACTCATGTGGCGTGAAAGCAAGAACAAAGAGGTATATTCTGGCATCGGTCAATATATATGTGAAACGATATCTCCTCTATAGAGCACAAAAGAAATTTTAGAAATGATCGGAAAAGCATGCGAGAAAATGAAGTACTTTCAAGGAATGCGCCATAGAATGAACGGATGTTCACTAAAAGCGGTCATAATTTTGTCATTGGATGCGTGTCGGACCCATAAAGTACTCGAACTGCTTTCATGACCTTGTAAATCGAAAATACTCCCCACTTGCGCTAGGAGGCTGGAGTACCCTCAAATTCAGCCTTAAGCAGGACTTTTTGGCCATGAAAGTCAAAGAACATCATTAAATTTATTTTTTAGACAAGTTTACGAACCCATTGGCACTTCCTTTTGAGAGGAAATTGAGAGATGATGTTGCTTATAGACATTAGCCCCCAGGTGGGGAAAGCATACATTCTCTGGATGCTCTATGATCAGGGCGATCTCCTTTGGCGTAAATTGAAGAAAATCCAGCGGCTATATGCCTTATTCTCCTTGTTTTACGCGGATGGCATCTGTAACTCATGCGCGTGAAAGCGAAGAACAAAGAAGGCATTCACGGCATCGGTCGATATATATGTGAAATGATATCTCCTCTATAGAGGACAAAAATTTTAGAACAGTCGAGCAAAAAGCATGCGAGAAAATGAAGTACTTTCAAGGCGCCATAGAATGGATGAGATATTCACTAAAGCGTCTCATAATTTTGTCACTCGGAGTCCGTGCGGACCCATAAAGTACTCAAACCATGGCGGCAAGTGTGAATCTAGAAAAATCGCCCGCTTGCGCGGAGGCGAGTACCCTCAAATTCAGCCTTAGCGGGACTTTTGGCCACGAAAGTCAAAGAACATCATTCATCGCTTTTTGAGACAAGTTTAAAAGCATTGGCACTTCCTTTTGAAGGAATTCGAGAGATTATGTTGCTTATAGACATTAGCCCCCGGTAGAGACAAAGCGTACCTTCTGCGGATGCTCTATGATCAAGGCGATCTCATTTGGCCGTAAATTGAAGAAAATCCACTGACTATATGCAGTTCTCCTTGTTTTGCCGGATGGCATCTTTGTAACTCATGCAGCGTGAAAGGGCTTTCTGACATCGGTCGATATATATGTGGAAGCGATATCTCCTCTATAGAGGACAAGAAATTTTAAGAACAATCGGGCAAAAAGCATGAGAAAATGAAGTACTTTCAAGAATTGCCATAGAATGGACAGATGTTCACAAAAGCGTCTCATAATTTTGTCTTTCGGAGTCCGTGTCGGACCCATAAGTACTCAAACTATTGAATGACGTCTCGAATCTAAATACTCCCGCTTGCGCCCGGGGAGGCCGGGTACTCTCAAATTCAGCCTTAAGCAGGACTTTTTGGCCTACGAAAGTCAAAGAACATCATTAAGTCATTTGTTTTTTAGACAAGTTTACGAACCCATTGGCAATTCCTTTTGAAGGAAATTCGAGAGATGATGTTGCTATATGGACATTAGACCCCATGGTAGGGACAAGCGTACCTTCTGCGGATGCTCTATGATCAAAGGCGATCTCATTTGGCTTAAATTGTTGAAAACCTAGTGGCTATATGCCTTATTCTCCTTGTTTTTGCGGATGGCATGTTGTAACTCATGCGGCGTGAAAGCCAAGAACAAAGGGCATTCCTACGCATCGGTCTATATATATGTGAAACGATATCTCCTCTATAGAGCACAAGAAATTTTAGGAGGCAATCGGGGCTAAAGCGCTGCGAGAAAATGAAGTAATTTTAAGGACTGCCATAGAATGGACAGATGTTCACTAAAACGGTCATAATTTTGTCATTTGTAGTCCGTGTCGGACCCATAAGTACTCGAACTGCTCGAGGCAAGCGCGCAAATCCAAAAAATACTCCCCGCTTACGCCAGGAGGCTCGGAGTACCCTCAAATTCAGCCTTAAGCAGGAAATTTTGGCCCTGAAAGTCAAAGAACATCATTAAATCATGTTGTTTTTAGACAAGTTTACGAACCCATTGGCACTTCCTTTTGAAGGAAATTGAGAGATGATGTTGCTTATAGACATTAGCCCCTGGTAGGGACAAAGCGTACCTTCTGCGGATGCTCAATGATCCAGGCAATCTCCTTTGGCCGTAAATTGAAAAAAATCCAGCAGCTATATGCCTTATTCTCCTTGTTTTTTAGCGGATGGCATCTTTGTAACTCATGCGTGAAAGCCGAAAGAAAAACATTCACAGCATCGGTCAATATATATGTGGAAATGATATCTCCTCTATAGGGCACAAGAAATTTGGGCAATCGGGAAAAAAACGAGAAAATGAAGTACTTTCAAGGACCGCCATAGAATGGACAGATCTTCACTAATCGTCTCATAATTTTGTCATTGGTCCGTGTCGGACCCATAAGTACTCAAGCTGATTGGCGGCGGTAATGGAATATAAGAAAATACGCCCGCTGCGCCGAGGAGGCACAGGTACCCTCAAATTCAGCCTTAAGCGGGACTTTTTTGGCCTGAAAGTCAAGAACATCATTAAATCGTTGTTTTTAGGACAAGTTTCTCCAGCATTGGCACTTCCTTTTGAAGAAATTCGAGAGATTATGTTGCTTATAGACATTAGCCCCTGGTGAGGACAAGCGTACCTTCTGCGAGATGCTCTATGATGCAGGCGATCTCATTTGGCTGTAATTTGAAGAAAATCCGGTGATATGCCTTATTCTCCTTTTTTGCGGGATGGCATGATGCTTAACTCATGCGCATGAAAGCCAAAGAACAAAAGGGCATTCCTCGCATTAGTCAATATATATGTGGAAGCGATATCTCCTCTATAGAGGACAAGAAATTTTAGGCGATCGAGGTAAGCATGAGAAAATGAAGTATTTTCAGGGACTATCATAGAATGGACAGATGTTCACTAAAGCGGTCATAATTTTGTCATTCGAGTCCGTGTCGGACCCGTAAGTACTCAAACGCTGCTCGCGGCAAGCGCGCAAATCAAAAATACTCCTGCTTGCGCCATGAGGCCGGAGTACCCTCAAATTCTGCCTTAAGCAGGACTTTTTTACGAAAGTCAAAGAACATCATCATCGTCCACCATTTTTTAGACAAGTTTACGAACCCATTGGCACTTCCTTTTGAAGGAAATTCGAGAGATGATGTTGCTTACATAGACATTAGCCCCTGGTAGGGATAAGCGTACCTTCTGTAGATGCTCTATGATCTGGGCAATCTCATTTGGTAGTAAATTGAAGAAAATCCAGTGACTATATGCCTTATTCTCCTTGTTTTAGCGGATGGCATGCTTTGTAACTCATCTTGGCGTGAAAGCCAAGAACTAAAGGGCATTCCTGGCATCGGTCAATATATATGTGGAAACGATACCTCCTCTATAGAGGACAAGAAATTTTGGGGCAGGACTTTTTGGCCCTGAAAGTCAAAGAACATCATTCGTTGCTATTTTTCAGACAAGTTTATGAACCCATTGGCACTTCCTTTTGAAGGAAATTTGAGAGATTACATTGCTTATAGACATTAGCCCCACAGTAGGGACAAACGTCCCTTTCTACAGATGCTTTATGATCCGGGCAATCTCATTTGGCCGTAAATTGAAGAAAATCCAGTGACTATATGCCTGGTTCTCCTTGTTTTCGCTGGATGGCATGTTGTAACTCATGCGCATGAAAGCCAAGAACAAAAGGGCATTCTAGCATCGGTCGATATATATGTGGAAGCGATATCTCCTCTATAGAGGACAAGAAATTTTAGGACAATCGAAGCAAAAGCATGCGAGAAAATTAAGTACTTTCAGGGTGACATAGAATAGACGGATGTTCACTAAAGCGTCTCATAATTTTGTCATTCAGGTCAGTGTCGGACCCATAAGTACTCAAACTGTTAGCATGGGAGCACTGTGAATCTAAAAAATACTCCCGCTTTAGCTAGGAGGCGGAGTACCCTCAAATTCAGCCTTAAGCCGGACTTTTTGGCCTAAAGTCAAAGAACATAATTAAGTCGCTGTTTTTCAAACAAGTTTACGAACACATTGGCACTTCCTTTTGAAGGAAATTCGAGAGATTATGTTGCTTATAGACATTAGCCCCCTGGTAGGGACAAGCGTACCTTCTGCCAGATGCTCTATGATCAGGCGATCTCATTTGGCCGTAAATTGAAGAAAATCAGCGGCTATATGCCTTATTCTCCTTGTTTTAGCGGATGGCATCTTGTAACTCATGCGGCGTGAAAGCCAAGAACTAAAAGGCATTCCTAGCATTGGTCAATATATATGTGAAGCGATATCTCCTCTATAGAGGACAAAAGAGATTTTAGGGCAATCGGGCAAAAAGCGCGCGAAAAATGAAGTACTTTCAAGGATGCCATAGAATGGACGGATGTTCACTAAACCGATCATAATTTTGTCATTGGTCCGTGTCGGACCCATAAGTACTCAAACTGCTACTTGCTGATAATGACTCAAAACTATTCCCCGCTTGCTCTAGGAGGCCCGGAGTACCCTCAAATTCAGCCTTAAGAAGGACTTTTTGGCCCTCAAAGTCAAAGAACATCATTCGTCGCTGTTTTTCAAACAAGTTTCTGAACCCATTGGCACTTCCATTTGAAGGAAATTTGAGAGATTATGTTGCTTATAGACATTAGCCCCCATGGTAGGGACAAACCTACCTTTCTGTAGATGCTCTATGATCCGGGCAATCTCATTTGGCCGTAAATTCAAGAAAATCCAGTGGCTATATGCCTTATTCTCCTTGTTTTTGCGGATGGCATCTTTGTATCTCATCGCGTGAAAGCCAACAACTAAAGGGCATTCTGGCATCGGTCGATATATATGTGAAGCAAGAAATCTCCTCCATAGAGGACAAGAAATTTTAGAGCGTCGGGTAAAAGCGCACTAGAAAATGAAGTACTTTCAAGGCGCATATAGAAAGAACAGATGTTCACTAAAGCGGTCATAATTTTGTCATTGAGTCCGTGTAAGACCCCATAAGTAGTCAAGCTGCTTTCATGGACGGCGTGCGAATCGAAAAAATACTCCCGCTTGCATGAGAGCCGGAGTTCCCTCAAATTCAGACTTAAGGACTTTTTGTACTTGAAAGTCAAAGAACATCATTAATCGCATTTTTTTCGGACAAGTTTACGAACCCATTGGCACTTCCTTTTGAAGGAAATTTGAGAGATTATGTTGCTTATAGACATTAGCCCCCCGGAAGGACACAAGCGTACCTTTCTCGGATGCTCTATGATCAAGGCGATCTCATTTGGCGTAAATTCAAGAAAATCCAATGACTATATGCCTTATTCTCCTTGTTTTTAGCGGATGGCATCTTGTAACTCATGCGTGAAAGCCAAGAACTAAAGGGCATTCTGGCATCGGTCGATATATATGTGGAAGCGATATCTCTCTATAGAGGACAAAAATTTTAGAGCGATCGAGGCAAAGCGCACTAGATAATGAAGTACTTTCAAGGATGCCATAGAATGACGGATGTTCACTAAAGCGGTAATTATTTTGTCATTGGTCCGTGTCGGACCCATAAGTACTCAAACTGCTTTCATGTGGCGTGCTTGAATCAAAAAATACTCCCGATTGGGCGAGAGGCGGAGTACCTAAATTCAGCCTTAAGCAGGACTTTGTGCCTGAAAATCGAAGAGCATCATTCATTCGCTGTGTTTTTCAAACAAGTTTACGAAACCATTGGCACTTCCTTTGGAAGGAAATTCGAAGATTATGTTGCTTATAGACATTAGCCCCCACGGAAGGACAAAGCGTACCTTTCTCACAGATGCTCTATGATCAGGCGATCTCATTTGGCCGTAAATTGAAGAAAATCCAGCGACTATATGCCTTATTCTCCTTGTTTTTCATTGGATGGCATCTTTGTAACTCATGCGGTGAAAGCCAAGAACTAAAGGGCATTCTGGCAGCGGTCAATATATATGTGGAAGCGATATCTCCTCTAT
>JAHHZJ010000031.1:0-35182 GCA_021437245.1 Aegilops speltoides
GTGGCGGCCCAGGGGCGCCATAGGGGAGAAACCTACTCCAGTAGGTTTCCCCCCTCCTTATCTTATTTGGAGGGAAGGAAGAGTAATAGTATTAGGAAGTAGTACTAGTAGTAGTAATAGGAAGAGGGAAGGAGAAAGGAAGGGGCCGCCCCCTCTAGTCGGATTGGGCTGGGAGCGCCCCTATTCCTTCCTTCCTCCTATGGGCCCAATAAGGCCCATATACCTCCGAGGGGCTTCAGTAACCTCCGGAGCTCCAAACTTCTCGGAACCTTTCCGGTGTCCAAATATATCCGTCAATATATTAATCTTTATGTCTCGACCATTTGAGACTCCTCGTCATGTCGTGATCATATCAGGGACTCGAACAACCGGTACATCAAAATACATAAACTCATAATATAAGCTGTCATCCGAAACCTTAGCGTGCGGACCCTACGGTTCGAGAACAATGTAGACATGCCGAGACATGTCTCGGTCAATAACCAATAGCGGGACACGGATGCCCATATTGGTTCCTACATATTCTGAAGATCTTTATCGGTCAAACCGCACAACAACATCGTTGTTCCTTTGTCATCGGTATGTTACTTGCCGAGATTCGATCGTCGGTATCAATACCTAGTTCAATCTCGTTACCGGCAAGTCTCTTTACTCGTTCCGTAATACATCATCTCACACTAACTCATTAGTTGAAATGCTTGCAAGGCTTAAGTGATGTGTATTACAGAGGAGGGCGAATACCCCTCAGACATTGGATGACAAATCCTAATCGAAATCGCCAACTCAACAAGTACCTTCGGAGACACTGTAGAAACACCTTTATAATCACCCAGATCGTTGTGACGTTTGGTAGCACACAAAGTGTTCCTCCGTTAGCAGAGTTGCATAATCTCATAGTCATAGGAACATGTATAAGTCATGAAGGAAGCAATGCGCAACATACTAAGCGATGGTGTGCTAAGCTAGCGGAATGGGTCATTTCAATCAGATCATTCAACTAATGATGTGACCTTGTTAATCAAATAACAACTCCTTGTTCATGGTTAGGAAACATAACCATCTTTGATTAACAAGCTAGTCAAATAGAGGCATACTAGTGACACCTTTGTTTGTCTATATGTTCACACATGTATTATGTTTCGGTTAATAATATTCTAGCATGAATAATAAACATTTATCATGATATGAGAAATAAATAATAACTTTATTATTGCCTCTAGGGCATATTTCCTTGATCTCCCACTTGCACTAAAGTGATAATCTAGATTACCATAATGATTCTAACACCCATGGAGTCTTGGTGTTGATCATGTTTTGCTTTCGTGGAAGAGGCTTAGTCAGCGGGTTTGCAACATTCAGATCCGTATGTATCTTGCAAATCTCTATGTCTCCCACGGACTAGATCTGGATGGAATTGAGCGTCTCTTGATGTGCTTGGTTCTCTTGTGAAATCTGGATTCCCGCTCGATATTGTCACAAAAGATTTTCATTGGACCCGATGCACTAGGTATGACACCTAGATGGGATATGAACTCCTTCATCCAGACTCCTTCATTGGCTGCTTCGAAGCAGCTATGTATTTCGCTTCACATGTAGATCCGCCCGGACGCTTTGCTTTGAACTGCACCAATGGCAGCTCCACCGTTTAATGTAAACGTATCCGGTTTGCGATTTAGAATCATCGGATCGGTGTCAGCTTGCATCAGCGTAACCATTTACGATGAGCTCTTTGTCACCTCCATATCGAGAAACATATCCTTAGTCCTTTTGGTATTCGGGATGTTCTTGACGTCGATGATCCACTCTGGATTACTTTGGTACCTCCTGCTAGACTTATAGCAAGGCACACATCAGTCTGGTACCAGCATTGCATACATGATAGAGCCTATGGCTGAAGCATAGGAACACTTTTCATTTTCTCTCTATCTTCTGCGTTGGTGGGCTTTGAGTCTTACTCAACTTCACACCTTGCAATCTGAGGCAAGAACCCTTTCTTTGCTTGATCCATTTTGAACTTCTTCAAAACTTTGTCAAGGTATGTGCTTTGTGAAAGTCAATTAAGCGTCTTGATCTATCTCTATAGATCTTAATGCCCAATATGTAAGCAGCTTCACGAGGTCTTTCATTGAAAAACTTTTATTCAAGTATCCTTTTATGCTATCCGGAATTCTATATCATTTCCAATTAATAGTATGTCATCCACATATAATATTAGAAATGCTCTGAGCTCCCACTCACTTTCTTGTAAATCGGGCTTCTCCAAAACTCGTATAAAACCAAATGCTTTGATCACACTATCAAAGCGTTTATTCCAACTCGAGAGGCTTGCACCATCCATAAATGGAGCGTTGGAGCTTGCACACTTTGTTAGCTCCTTTGGATCGATAAAACCTTGGTTGCATCATATACAACTCTTCTTCCGAAATCCATTCAGGAATGCAGGTTTTACATCCATTTGCCAAATTTCATAATCATAAAATCCGGCAATTGCTAACATGATTCGGACAGACTTAAGCATCGCTACGGGTGAGAAGGTCTCATCGTAGTCAACCCCTTGAACTTTCGAAAACCTTTTGCAACAAGTCGAGTTTTGTAAATGATAACATTACCGTCGTGTCGGTCTTCTTCTTGAAGATCCATTTATTCTCAATTGCTTGCCGACCATCGGGCAAGTCAACCAAAATCCATACTTTGTTATCATACATGGATCCCATCTCAGATTTCATGGCTTCAAGCAATTTTGCGGAATCTGGGCTGACCATCGCTTCTTCATAGTTCGTTGGTTCATCATGATCTAGTAGCATGACTTCGAATAGGATTACCGTACCACTCAGTGCGGATCTTACTCTGTTGACCTCGTGGTTACTGTATTAACTTGATCACGAAGTTCTATGATCATCATCATCAACTTCCTCACTAGTTGGTTTGGCGTTACGAAACCGGTTCTGTGATGTATTATTTTCCAACAAGGGAGTAGGTACAGTTACCTCATCAAGTTCTACTTTCCTCCCACTCACTTCTTTCGAGAAACTCCTTCTCTAGAAAGGATCCATTCTTAACAGAATGTCTTGCCTTGGATCTGTGATAGAAGGTGTACCCAGCTGTCTCCTTTGGGTATCCTATGAAGACACATTTCTCCGATTTGGGTTCGAGCTTATCGAGGTTGAAGCTTTTTCACATAAGCATAACCCCAAACTTTAGAAACAACAACTTTGGTTTCTTGCCAAACCATAGTTCATAAGGTGTCGTCTCAGCAGTTTCGGCGGTGCCCTATTTAACGTGAATGTGGCTGTCTCTAGAGCATAACCCCAAAGCGATAGTGGTAAATCTGTAGACATCATAGACCGCACCATATCAAGTAAAGAAATGCGATTCTGACGTTCGGACACACCATTACGTGGTGTTCGGGTGTGGCGTGATTCTGAAACTATTCCACTTTGTTTTAAGTGTAGACCAAACTCGTAACTCAAATATTCTCCTCCACGATCAGATCGTAGAAACTTTATTTTCTTGTTACGATGATTTTCAACTTCACTCTGAAATTCTTTGAACTTTTCAAATGTTTCAGGACTTATGTTTCATTAAGTAGATATACCCATATCTGCTTAAATCATCTGTGAAGGTGAGAAAATACGATATCCTGAGCCTCAACATTCATCGGACCACATACATCATATGTATGATTTCCAACAAATTTGTTGCTCTCTCCATAGTAGGAGAGCGGCGTTTTAGTCATCTTGCCCATGAGGCCGGTTACTTAAGTACCAAGTGATTCATAATCAAGTGGCTCCAAAAGTCCATCGATATGGAGTTTCTTCATGCGCTTTATACCGATATGACCCAAGCGGCGATGCCACAAATAAGTTGCACTATCATTATCAACTCTGCATCTTTTGGCTTTAACATTATGAATATGTGTATCACTACTATCGAGATTCATCAAAATAGACCACTCCTCAAGGGTGCATGACCATAAAGATATTACTCATATAAATAGAACAACCATTATTTTCGATTTAAATGAATAACCGTCTCGCATTAAACAAGATCCAGATATAATGTTCATGCTCCGCGAGCACCAAATAACAATTATTTAGGTCTAAAACTAATCCCAAAGGTAGATGTAGAGGTAGCGTGCCGACCGCGATCACATCGACTTTGGAACCATTTCCACGCGCCGTCACCTCGTCCTTTGCGGTGTTAAGCAATCCGTAGTCCTGTTTGAGTTGCAAATATTAGCAGAGAACCGTATCAAATACCAGTGCTCTGCGAGCTCTAGTAAGGTACACATCAATAACATGTATATCACATATACCTTTGTTCACCTTGCCATCCTTCTTATCCGCCAAATACTTGGGGCAGTTCCTTCGATGACGATCGCTTGCGGTAGAAGCACTCGATTTCAGGCTTAGGTCCAGACTTGGGTTTCTTCTCTTGAGCAGCAACGCTTGCTTTGTTCTTCTTGAAGTTCCTTCTTCTTCCCTTTGCCCTTTTCTTGAAACTAGTGGTCTTGTTAACCATCAACACTTGATGCTCCTTCTTGATTTCTACCTCCGCAGCCTTTAGCATTGCGAAGAGCTCGAAATCGTCTTATCCATCCTTGCATATTATAGTTCATCCGAAGCTCTTGTAGCTTGGTGGAAGTGATTGAGAATTCTGTTAATGGCGCTATCATCCGGAAGAGTAACTCCCGGTTGAATCAAGTGATTACAATACCCGGACATCTTGAGTATGTGCTCCTTGACAGAACTATTCTCCTCCATCTTGCGGTTGTAGAACTTATTGGAGAACATATCTCTCAATCGGGCATTCTTACGGAATATCAACTTCAACTCTGAAACATCTCATATGCTCCATAGCGTTCAAAAGCGTCGTTGAAGTCGACTTTAAGCCGTAAAGCATGGCACATTGAACTGTCGAGTAGTCATCACTTTGCTCTCGCGAGCGTTCTTAACGTCGTCGGTTACATCGATGGCGAGCTGGCACCCAGCGGTGCTTCGGGGCGTAATTTTTTAATGCAGCAATGAGGATAATCCTCAAATTCTGACCCGATCCGGCGTAGTTGCTACCATCATCTTTCAACTTAGCTTTCTCAAGAGCATTAAAATTCAGCGGAACAACGGCACGGGCCATCTATCTACAAACAACATAGACAAGCAAGATACTATCGGTACTAAGTTCATGATAAATTTTAGTTCAATTAATCATATTACTTAAGAACTCCACTTAGGCAGACATCTCTCTAGTCATCTAAGTGATCACGTGATCCAAATCAACTAAACCATAACCGATCATCGTGAGATGGAGTAGTTTTCAATGGTGAACATCTTATGTTGATCATATCTACTATATGATTCACGCTCGACCTTTCGGTCTCCGTGTTCGAGGCCATATCTGCATATGCTAGGCTCGTCAAGTATAACTGAGTATTCTGCGTGTGCAAAACTGGCTTGCGTTGTAGATGGACATAGAGCTTATCACCCGATCATCACGTGGTGTGCAGGCACGACGAACTTTGGCAGCGGTGCATACTCAGGAGAACACTACTTGATAATTTTTAGTGAGAGATCATCTTAAAATGCTACCGTCAATCAAAGCAAGATAAGATGCATAAATGATAAACATCACATGCAATCAATATAAGTGATATGATATGGCCATCATCTTCTTGTGCTTGTGATCTCCATCTCGAAGCACCATCATGATCACCATCGTCATCGGCGACACCTTGATCTCCATCGTGCATCATCGTTGTCGTTTCGCCATCTTTTGCTTCTCGACTATCGCTACGCTTAGTGATAAAGTAAAGCAATTACAAGCGTTGCATTTCATACAATAAGCGACAACCATATGGCTCCTGCGATTGCCGATAACCGGTTACAAAACATGATCATCTCATACAATAAAATATAGCATCATGTCTTGGCCATATCATCACAATGCCCTGCAAAAACAAGTTAGGCGTCCTCTACTTTGTTGTTGCAAGTTTTACGTGGCTGCTACGGGCTTAAGCAGAACCAATCTCACCTACATCAAAACCACAGCGATAGTTTGTCAAGTTGATGTTGTTTTAACCTTCGCAGGACGGGGCGTAGCCGCACTCGGTTCAACTAAAGTTGGGCCTGACACCGCTAGTCACACGTGCAAAGCAGCGGTAAAACCAGTCTCGCGTAAGCGTCTGGCGTAATGTCGGTCGGGCCGCTTCATCCAACAATACCGCCGAACAAAAGTATGACATGCTGGTAGCGATGACTTACTTATCGCCCACAACTCACTTGTGTTCTACTCGTGCATATAACATCAAACCATAAAAACCTAGGCTCGGATGCCTTTGTTGGGGAGCGTAGTAATTTCAAAATTTTCCTACACACGCAAAGATCATGGTGATGCATAGCGAGAGGAGAGTGTTGTCTCGTACCCTCGTAGGCCGAAGCGAGCGTTGGCGCAGCGTAGAGGAAGTAGTCGTCGTCCTCCGGTCCAACGATCCAAGCACCGTTACTCCGGCACCTCCGAGTTCTTGACAGCGTGACACGATGGCGCCCCTTGATCTCAATCCAGTAGAGGCTCAGGGGAGTTCCGTCGGCACGGCGGCGTGGTGGCGATCTTGATGTTCTCTGTCGCGGGGCCGCCTAACACGCTACAATATGATCGAGTGTAATATCGTGGAAGGGGCACGCACAGCTAAGGAGCGATCAATGATCAACTTGTGTCTAGGGTGCCCCCTACCCCGTATATAAGGAGGGAGGGAGGAGGTGGCGGCCCAGAGGCGCCATAGGGAGAGAAACCTACTCAAGTAGGTTTCCTCCCTTTCCTATCTTATTTGGAGGGAAGGAAAGTACTAGTATTAGGAAGTAGTACTAGTAGTAGTAATAGGAAGAGGGAAGAGGAGGCAGGAAGGGGCGGCCCCCTCCCCAGTCGGATTGGGCTGGGCGCCCCTCCTTGTTCCTTCTCCTTCCTCCTATGGGCCCAATAAGGCCCATATACCTCCGGGGGTTAAACCTCCGGAGCTCCAAACTTCTCCGGAACCTTTCGGTGTCCAAATATATCCGTCCAATATATTAATCTTTATGTCTCGACCATTTGAGACTCCTCGTCATGTCCGTGATCATATCCGGGACTCGAACAACCTTGGTACATCAAAATACATAAACTCATAATATAAGCTGTCATGAAACCTTAAGCGTGCGGACCCTACGGTTCGAGAACAATGTAGACATGACGAGACATGTCTCCGGTCAATAACCAATAGCGGGACACTGATGCCCATATTGGTTCCTACATATTCTCGAGAAGATCTTTATCGGTCAAACCGCACAACAACATCGTTGTTCCCTTTGTCATCGGTATGTTACTTGCTCGAGATTCGATCGTCGGTATCAATACCTAGTTAGGTCTCGTTACCGGCAAGTCTCTTTACTCGTTCCGTAATACATCATCTCACAACTAACTCATTAGTTGAAATGCTTCCAAGGCTTAAGTGATGTGTATTAAGAGAGACCGAAGATACATCCGACATTGGATGACAAATCCGAATCTCAAATCGCCAACTCAACAAGTACCTTCGGAGACACCTTAGAGCACCTTTATAATCACCCAGTTATGTTGTGACGTTTGGTAGCACACAAAGTGTTCCTCCATTAGCAGGAGTTGCATAATCTCATAGTCATAGGAACATGTATAAGTCATGAAGGAAGCAATAGCAACATACTAAGCGATCGTGTGCTAAGCTAACGGAATAGGTCATGTCAATCAGATCATTCAACTAATGATGTGACCTTGTTAATCAAATAACAACTCCTTGTTCATGGTTAGGAAACATAACCATCTTTGATTAACAAGCTAGTCAATTAGAGGCATACTAGTGACACCTTTGTTTGTCTATATGTTCACACATGTATTATGTTTCGGTTAATACAATTCTAGCATGAATAATAAACATTTATCATGATATAAGGAAATAAATAATAACTTTATTATTGCCTCTAGGGCATATTTCCTTCATTTTCTGCATGCTTCCTCCTAAAAATAAAGCATTTGACTTGGTTAGATACTAGAACAAGTAGCAAAATCAAAAACTTGCAAAAGATAACATAAACATACTTTGGCCTCACGAGGGTGTAGATGCACTTGGATGAACCAACTCTGTGCCCATGTACCTCACACAACACACCTATTTTTCTTACCTTTTGAGCCCTTTTGGGCTTATCATTCTTTTCCTTTTCATTTCCCTTCTTACTACAACCACCTTTCTCAAACTAAGCTTTGAATCTTTCTGTTTAGGCCTCCCGGCCTTTCTTCTAGTGACGAGGACACAAGGTAAATTCTATTTCCACCTCGGGCCCTTGAGATTGGTCGTCGAGTCTGAGATTTGGACTTGCATATGCAGCTTTGAATTTTTGTCTTGAATAATACTCATGCAAATAAGGGTGCATATTTAACCTGGTTTAGATGCCAAAAAAGTATGGAATGCTCACATGGTTTTCGGTGTGTTGCCACTCTTGCAAGTGCACTCATGCAACTCAGTATTTACCACATGCCTCTTGCCACTCTTTGTATCTCTAACTGGCACCCCATAAGGAAGATTTCTCAGCAGATAGATGTGAAAGATTTCTCTCCATTGACCACTGTTGTACCTTCTTTGAAGCTTGTCCCCTTCAAAATATTAGCAATTTTCCTCTCAACTCCCGAGCATGATCATGATCCTTATTTGGTCCACCATGTCATGCACGACAGAATCTTTCAAATCCTTCACTTTGTTGTTAAAACTTTACGCCAAGTTGTTATTGATATGATCACATTTTATGGCAGTATTAAAACCTGATCTATACCTAGCGAGAGAATGGTGGGTGTTCAACCATGAAGCAAATTCATTATCACTACATGATGCCAATATCTTACCAAGGTGATAGGAATGTGCACATGCAGTGTAGGATCTTCTTCTGGCCACATCTTGAATTCATCTCCTCTGAATTTTTTATCGATTCATCCACATATGTCAAAGCACTCCCTCTTGCTCGGCATGGGGAAAACATTTTCTGCATTTTCCAACCCTTTACATGCATCTGTGGATGGCCAAAAAGCGGCCCTATGCATCTTTTCGGTTGCATCATGAACCATATCCATGATGCCTCTGTCTCTGATGAAACATTCCTATTGCAATTAGGAACATCCATTGTGTCCATCTAGAGCATTGCATGCAGCCAGCTGACCATTCCACTTTCCGGTCAAAAAAGATGAGTCTATGCTCAAATATGGACGACAACCTGCTTTGAATCCATCTATGCAAGGCTTCAAACACATAAAAACTTGCTGAATAAAACCACTGCCATCCTCTGTTACCTCTGTATCTATCTCCACCACACTCCCGGTGACCTCTTCTCCACCTACCTTTAAAACTATACAACATCCTAAATGTATTTGCCAGTCACCATACAATGATTTCATGGCCCTTTGTTTTGCTTTCCACCTGTGGTATATTGCAGGTGGATGGGGTCTGACTTCTCCAAGTCAACTTTAAGCCTCTTTGCAGTAGTGTTTGGAGTCTTGGCTAAAATAGGAGTAATCTTCTCTGTAACCCAAAGCTGTGATGTCATCTTTGAAACTCTCTGTGAAGTGGTCATACATGTATCCTGGTGTGGTATTTGATTTACCCTTCTTGTACTTCCATCAGGTTGTAGTCTGGACAAGTACCATTTGCAAGGATTGCCACCACCATCATAACCTTTGCAGAGCATAAAATTTCTTCGATCGGTCCACATAGTCTTGGCATCAAACTCTTTTTTCACTGCATAGGTCTGAAAGACATCCTAAACTCCTTCATGCTTGGCCACAACTTTCCCACCTCAATAGCTGGGTTCTCTTTGTCATACAAACAAACCAGCTCATTATCATCTGCATCATCCACATCATCTGCAGCCTCTCTCATCAGCTGTTCTTCATCCTCATTTGCATTTCTAGGGCACGTGTTACCTTGACGAGGCAAGCATCATCCTTCTCCTTATCTTTGTCATCAACTTGAATGCCAAACATTTCGGCCATATCAATGTGGGATATTGGTGCAATGACCAAATATGTTTTTCATTCAACTCTACTACATTCGATCAACAACAATCTTCCTAGCACCATGGGTTCCCTCCTCTCCATCTGCATCAATCCACATCTTGGCTACTACAGTCGGTTCGATCGACAAGGCAACATCTTCTTTTGTGAAACCCACTCATCATCTTCCATCATGCAGCCATCTTTGATGGCACATAATAACTACGGAATGAGTTTGCAGATCAATTAGCTACATAAAATGTTACTTGTTTGCTTGCCCACCCTTCTTGCATCAATTTCAGCAACCATGGATTCTCCATCTTCAATTCTCACATATTCACCATTATAGTTATCGAAGCGTTGCGGAGATACCTCTTGTTACGGACCCCAAACAATACTCTCCCCAATTCTCTCCACCAAATTGCCCACGGCCTTCTCCTTCATGCTCTCCAATTCACGGGGATCAACATACGCAAATTCGACATCCAACCTCATGGTGGTATCTCTATCAATGTCTTGGACCTGCCATCGAGCTTGGCTACGGAAAAAAATTCCACTATAATTGCGAATGTGGTGGCAGAACTGAACCTCCCTGTTTTGTCAATGCACCTTGTGTGGTGATCACTACCAAATCGAGTTCGATTCTAAATACGCCAAAAAGAGGTGGCATTACCGATTTGAAGCACTTGTCTCCTCGCTCCATCTCATCCAGCCCTCGCTCCATCTCCTATCAATCGAGATTCTAAAGCGCCAAGCAGGCGGCATGAGGCCACAGTTTATCAAAATTGAGTGGAATGGGAGTAGTGTTTGGAAAATACTCACTCACAATAAGCGGAGATAGGCGCTCCACCACCGGCGCGGAGAAGAAACAACCCCGGATCAATGGGCCCGATTCATCGCCAAGAAGCAGAGACATGAGGCCACAGATCCCCAAAATTCAGGGAGTGGGACTAGGGTTTGGGCTCACCTCGCAACAGCTCTGTCGCTGCCGAGAAATCGCTCCACCACGCGGAGAACCCATTGCGGAGAAGATGCTTCTGGCGGCGCTTCGCTCGATCCAGCCGCAGGCGAGTCGAGCACGGTCACCACGATCACGGTCGAGTCGTGGGCGGTTGACTCTTGACTACGTGGCCATAGGTGGACCCCACCGTCGAGCACATAACCCCGTGTCTAACCAAATCTCAGCCTAACGGACAGCCAACTAGCAGCGTAAATGGTGTGTGCATAGGGCTATTTTTCCAATGCATATATCGCATGAGAGCTATTACAATAGCGGCGTCGCATGAGAGATTCACACCAGCGACGTCGCATGGGAGCTATTCGCCCAGCTCACAGTCGTTGATTTCACTAGGTAGCTGGGTAATATCTGTTCCCCTTAGGCTCGAGATACTTGGCGATAACATCTTCTTTGCGATGTCCTTGAGTACGCTGGTTGTTCCCACCAAAGCGCGACAACCTTCTAGATCTAGTACCTTGGCAGGGATACTTGAGATGATTGAGAGAGCTCTGGAAGAATTTATCAATTCGATCGAGGCTGCGGTCGAGATCATTGAAAATTGAGAAGTGGCGAGCCAAGTGATGTGGAGCGTGTCTCCACGATCGTTGTTTTTGGCGATGGTGGTAATGAATCCATGAACTGGATCACCTACGGTGCAGCTATTTACATGTCTGTGGCACCAATATCGGCGGATAAGCGAGGCACCAGTCAACGATTGCATCAAAACATTGGTTGGCCGATGCGCGAAGCGAAACCAATCTTCCTTGGATGTCGGTTCTACAACCCAGCGTCAATCAAGGTTGACCGCGATCGTGTGTCCGGCGGAGAAGATAGCTAAGTACAACAAGCGGGACTTGTACTTTTCGGGCAGATCATTGTAAGAGAACTTGAACATCACCTTAGCGATCTTTCTTGAATGATGTTGGCGAAGCCAGCGGTCTTTGTCAGCGACGATAACTCCTCATTGCTCCTCTTGGGGTTAGCATCTGAGCTTGGTGAACATCTTCATGCAGAATTTATATGGCTCACACTACTTTGAATATCATGAAAAATTTGGGGGTTGTAGCCGTGTTCGTTCTTCTGCTGGCTAGTAAGCTCGACATTGTATCATGGTAGAGGCCGGGAAGAGAATAGTATATAGGTTCTCATTGTGGATAGCAATATTCTTTAGCCGGGCGCCATTTGTGGTGGTGACCATCATTAAATCAACCTTGATTTAACATGCTCAAAGCATTTCTAGTATCCTCCATGTTGAAACATTCATGGGCTCATCAACTTTGCGATAAGAGGGGCATTCAAAATTATCCATGTGCTCAAGATAATTCAAGTTATGTTTAATCTAGTCCACAAGCCCTTTAATCTTGAGCTGCTCTTTGAACTCTTGCTTTATTTCGTCCATCATCGAGAATTTTTCAGAAATGGTTTCTAGGCTTTTATCAGGAAGACTACGATTCTGTCCCTTCACACTTGTCATATTTGTCTTCCTGCAGCTTGATGAGATGTCTTCATTTGTGTCATGGATCATAGCCGTTGTGATCTTTGTAGCGTGCTTGTGCGAGGATCTGTCTTGAGTTTGCAGGGGCTTGCTGCTGCTGCTTTGCTGCTATTAGGGAACACCTTCCGAGGATGTGTGCATATTGTACCTCATCAAGCTGAATCCATGCCGTCTGCTGACTTTCGATTTCTCCGCCACGTACCTCCTTCTCCATATGCTTGGCTGTTTCTCCTCCTCCTTCCTTAGCCTCCCTCTCATGTATGGTTGCTTCTTCTTTCCCTCCATATGCTTTTGTTACTTCTCTTCCTTCTCCTTCCTCCTCCATATGTTTGTACGGCTTCTTCTCCTTCCACCTCCATATGCTTGCTACTTCTTCCTCTTCAAGGTTCTGTCCTTTTCCTCTGCTTGCATCGCACCTTAAGCTTCTTGATGATGATGTTGTTGTTGTCCCACACTAAATTTACCCATGTGTTTGTTGTTCCCTTGGCCTTGTTGAAGCGCATCAGCGGTTACTGGATCGTGGTGAAGTAGTACATCTAGGTCCAGCTGGTCAAACCAACTCACCGCAGCTTATCGCCCTTCACAGTCCGTCGCCTCATTGAGTGGGCCTTGAACATCACTTTTGATTTTGTCAAGCTTTTCATAAATCTTCCTCTTTGATATTCTGCTCGATTTTAAAGAGCAATAACCCTCTTCTTTTCTTTGTAAATTTGCATTCTTAGCATGTAAACTCCCCAATGGTCAATATCCTTCTCCACCGCCTTCGTGCCTTGCTCCTCGGGTGGGATTTGGCACATGATTGAGCTCGTGAGAATGTGAAAACTTCCTTGGGTCGTGGCGGCGCAAAATCGTAGTGCATGGCTGGGATGTCAAGTTGTCAACCAAGACCATGCGATGGTTTGGTAGCCATCACCGGCAGCACAACCAATATTTTGTACAAGAGTGAGGATTTTACGATAAGTGTCACGGTGCCACAAGGTCATGATCGGTGTCGGTGACACAATGAACAGAGCGAAGTCTTGCGGCGTTGCATAATTCCATTTACCCACTCACATAGCTTTGCCTTGGCGTAGTTGCGGTCGCGAGGCTCAATGAAGGCTCTTCGACCAAAAAGACCACGGGCACCATTGCCCCACGAGTTCATCATCGCTGTCGTGTCATCGTCTTCATCCCGAGCAGCATAGCCACTGGCGCGATTTGCGATGCCACCGCTGCCTGTCTCCTGACTTAGCCGGACCTCCGCCCATACCTCAACGCGCTTCGGCGGCGTCGCGCGCCCTCTCCTTAAGCCACCGCAGCTGCTGCGACTGCGGTGCTCTGCGACCAACGTGCAGTAACCAGCTTGCCCACGGTAGCCCAGTCCGCCTGCAGCACGGTGGATATCGGGGTTCGCCGGTACAGGTAAGTCGATGCAGTTGTTGCAGTCCTGTGCGAGCAGCGCACCTGGTTCATCCAGTTCGCACCTGCTCGTCATGCTGCGCACGAAGTGCGCATCGGCTAGGTGCACAGGAAGCTCTTCATGCTCTCCATCTCTTCCTTGATAAACTGCACATCTTGCTGGGCGCCAGATGTCAACTGGGTCCCGTTTAATCCCGTTTAAAGTCAATTATAATATGATAGTTTAAAAGGTTTTTATTTGTTTGAGAAAAATGAACTATCAAGCTAGTAAAACTAGCTAAGCGCCGCAGTAGCAGTGCCTCGCTGCGGATGACAACCAACAGTGAGCTCACGGCGCTTGCCGCAGCTCAGACATAACTCCCTCTCCTTCCGCCCGGCTGGGTGCCTGGTTGGTGGTTTCTAGTTGAATTGGTCTGGCCGAGGAGGCTAACTGAGCTTGGGTGAAGGCGATGACGCAGGACAGGACGCACCCATTCTTCTGCACACGTTCGCTTGCATATACTAATTTAATTATTATCTTGACTTGACGAACCGTGCAGTCGAGGGCGTTCACATCGCTGTGCGCCTTCTCTTGCGCCAGGACGGACGGCGCCTCAACAGTCAAGGTACCCGTGGTACATAAACTAGCAATAGGTACCCATCATCCTTTGTAAATCCCAAAAAGAAGAATTTGTTATGCCCGTCATAAACTAGCTAGCAATAGGTAACCCATCATATTCTGAAGAGCAGGTAACATGTCGTGATGCGCCTGGCAATTTGTTAATCTGGCTTTGTCTGGGACTGTTTACTTGAGCTGGGAGGCTAGTTGTCCACATGATGCCCATCAATTTTCTTATTTTTGAATTGGTGACCAGGCTGCACAGGAGTAACTGTAATTAATGGTGATTAGGAAGTGTGGACCGGCGTGCTGCTGTGGGGATTCCGCTGGCAGCATCGCCATGGCCGGGGACGCGTGATCATGTATGCGCCAGCCGTGGGAAGCTTGCACAACCACCCATTTGCAGGGAAGGAGATCCATAAGGATGTGTTTGGTTGCATTCTCATCTTAGCATAGTTGTTCCCTCCTCATTCATACTCATCTCACCACCCCATTTTATGCATGCTTTCCTCATGCATGCTTTTAGTGTATTTGTGTTGAGCTAGTGTAGACTCATGTACCCTTTATACACTCTACCAAACACCCAAAAATGGGTCGAGAAGGGAACTTTTGCTCTCATGCAGCCTTCAAGTGCCGGTGAGCTACCGAGGCAACGGGATCCAAAATGGAGGACGAGGGTGCTTGTAGAACTGGGAAAGATGGTTTGACAGAGCAGCTAGTTCACTATTGCAAGTCCCATCAGTCTCAAAGGAAATCCTTTTCAGGATGAGCCCAATGAATAGTAAATAGAGATAGGTATGGATTTGGATAGGGGTCTCCCTGTATAATTGGGCCTAAACATCCAATTAGCCAACTAATAACTTTTACTTATCTAAATTAGCATCAATGATGGACGAAAGTATCCTACTTAATTTTTAAAGTGGGTTTCACTGTGTACGAGAATATGTTGGGATCTTTTATTTGACTGAATAAAATATAATGACTCCCCATTGGACTTTAAAATACTACTCCTCCGTTCCTAAATATAAGTCTTTGTAAAGATTTCAATAATGGACTACATCGGACCAAAATGAGTGAATCTACACTTTAAAACATGTCTCCGTATGTTGTAGTTCATTGAAAACCACTAAAAGACTTATATTCTGAATGGAGGAGTAACAGTTGGTAATATGAAAGCAGCGTTGCATATTTATTCAATGTTGTTTTTGAAATAATATCTACTCAATTTGCCAATTATCTACTCAATTATGCAAGGATTGTCTCTGTTTGTCATGACTCGCGAGCCACTGTAATGGCTGATCGATCCCTCAATTAGTTTAAACCTTCCTGAAGGTGAGCTGTATGTCTACCTAAATAATTAAGCAAGTGTCATCGATTGTTTAATCGGACATGGCCGGACTGTGATAAGTACATTTAGAAACAAAAGTCGAGGTCTGTTCAAACCAGGCGATACATAACGGGATGCTGAGTGAATTCGTTGCAATGTATTCAATAACATTTGATTATATGAAGTAAATATTTGATTAATAAGATGAGAACCAAAAATAAAATACACATGTTCACTGTATTTGATTATTGTACAGTTTAAGAATAAATATTTAATAGAATGAAAAGTCTTTCACATATTGAGGTGGCTTTTTCCTATACATGATTACATATTAATGTGACATATCTGTATGTCAAGAAAATTATGTTAATGTGGATCACCAACTAAATTATATAGGATTATCATGACAGGGGCCTTTGGTCGGTTGGTGACACCAAGGGACAAAAAGGCATCGCGTCCCGGTAGCTGAGTTTTTTTGAAAGGGGCTGGTTTAGGGGTTTTGGGGTTAATTTATGTTGTTATTAGTTAGCTAATAGAGTGGCGGCCCAGGGGCGCCATAGGGGAGAAACCTACTCCAGTAGGTTTCCCCCCTCCTTATCTTATTTGGAGGGAAGGAAGAGTAATAGTATTAGGAAGTAGTACTAGTAGTAGTAATAGGAAGAGGGAAGGAGAAAGGAAGGGGCCGCCCCCTCTAGTCGGATTGGGCTGGGAGCGCCCCTATTCCTTCCTTCCTCCTATGGGCCCAATAAGGCCCATATACCTCCGAGGGGCTTCAGTAACCTCCGGAGCTCCAAACTTCTCGGAACCTTTCCGGTGTCCAAATATATCCGTCAATATATTAATCTTTATGTCTCGACCATTTGAGACTCCTCGTCATGTCGTGATCATATCAGGGACTCGAACAACCGGTACATCAAAATACATAAACTCATAATATAAGCTGTCATCCGAAACCTTAGCGTGCGGACCCTACGGTTCGAGAACAATGTAGACATGCCGAGACATGTCTCGGTCAATAACCAATAGCGGGACACGGATGCCCATATTGGTTCCTACATATTCTGAAGATCTTTATCGGTCAAACCGCACAACAACATCGTTGTTCCTTTGTCATCGGTATGTTACTTGCCGAGATTCGATCGTCGGTATCAATACCTAGTTCAATCTCGTTACCGGCAAGTCTCTTTACTCGTTCCGTAATACATCATCTCACACTAACTCATTAGTTGAAATGCTTGCAAGGCTTAAGTGATGTGTATTACAGAGGAGGGCGAATACCCCTCAGACATTGGATGACAAATCCTAATCGAAATCGCCAACTCAACAAGTACCTTCGGAGACACTGTAGAAACACCTTTATAATCACCCAGATCGTTGTGACGTTTGGTAGCACACAAAGTGTTCCTCCGTTAGCAGAGTTGCATAATCTCATAGTCATAGGAACATGTATAAGTCATGAAGGAAGCAATGCGCAACATACTAAGCGATGGTGTGCTAAGCTAGCGGAATGGGTCATTTCAATCAGATCATTCAACTAATGATGTGACCTTGTTAATCAAATAACAACTCCTTGTTCATGGTTAGGAAACATAACCATCTTTGATTAACAAGCTAGTCAAATAGAGGCATACTAGTGACACCTTTGTTTGTCTATATGTTCACACATGTATTATGTTTCGGTTAATAATATTCTAGCATGAATAATAAACATTTATCATGATATGAGAAATAAATAATAACTTTATTATTGCCTCTAGGGCATATTTCCTTGATCTCCCACTTGCACTAAAGTGATAATCTAGATTACCATAATGATTCTAACACCCATGGAGTCTTGGTGTTGATCATGTTTTGCTTTCGTGGAAGAGGCTTAGTCAGCGGGTTTGCAACATTCAGATCCGTATGTATCTTGCAAATCTCTATGTCTCCCACGGACTAGATCTGGATGGAATTGAGCGTCTCTTGATGTGCTTGGTTCTCTTGTGAAATCTGGATTCCCGCTCGATATTGTCACAAAAGATTTTCATTGGACCCGATGCACTAGGTATGACACCTAGATGGGATATGAACTCCTTCATCCAGACTCCTTCATTGGCTGCTTCGAAGCAGCTATGTATTTCGCTTCACATGTAGATCCGCCCGGACGCTTTGCTTTGAACTGCACCAATGGCAGCTCCACCGTTTAATGTAAACGTATCCGGTTTGCGATTTAGAATCATCGGATCGGTGTCAGCTTGCATCAGCGTAACCATTTACGATGAGCTCTTTGTCACCTCCATATCGAGAAACATATCCTTAGTCCTTTTGGTATTCGGGATGTTCTTGACGTCGATGATCCACTCTGGATTACTTTGGTACCTCCTGCTAGACTTATAGCAAGGCACACATCAGTCTGGTACCAGCATTGCATACATGATAGAGCCTATGGCTGAAGCATAGGAACACTTTTCATTTTCTCTCTATCTTCTGCGTTGGTGGGCTTTGAGTCTTACTCAACTTCACACCTTGCAATCTGAGGCAAGAACCCTTTCTTTGCTTGATCCATTTTGAACTTCTTCAAAACTTTGTCAAGGTATGTGCTTTGTGAAAGTCAATTAAGCGTCTTGATCTATCTCTATAGATCTTAATGCCCAATATGTAAGCAGCTTCACGAGGTCTTTCATTGAAAAACTTTTATTCAAGTATCCTTTTATGCTATCCGGAATTCTATATCATTTCCAATTAATAGTATGTCATCCACATATAATATTAGAAATGCTCTGAGCTCCCACTCACTTTCTTGTAAATCGGGCTTCTCCAAAACTCGTATAAAACCAAATGCTTTGATCACACTATCAAAGCGTTTATTCCAACTCGAGAGGCTTGCACCATCCATAAATGGAGCGTTGGAGCTTGCACACTTTGTTAGCTCCTTTGGATCGATAAAACCTTGGTTGCATCATATACAACTCTTCTTCCGAAATCCATTCAGGAATGCAGGTTTTACATCCATTTGCCAAATTTCATAATCATAAAATCCGGCAATTGCTAACATGATTCGGACAGACTTAAGCATCGCTACGGGTGAGAAGGTCTCATCGTAGTCAACCCCTTGAACTTTCGAAAACCTTTTGCAACAAGTCGAGTTTTGTAAATGATAACATTACCGTCGTGTCGGTCTTCTTCTTGAAGATCCATTTATTCTCAATTGCTTGCCGACCATCGGGCAAGTCAACCAAAATCCATACTTTGTTATCATACATGGATCCCATCTCAGATTTCATGGCTTCAAGCAATTTTGCGGAATCTGGGCTGACCATCGCTTCTTCATAGTTCGTTGGTTCATCATGATCTAGTAGCATGACTTCGAATAGGATTACCGTACCACTCAGTGCGGATCTTACTCTGTTGACCTCGTGGTTACTGTATTAACTTGATCACGAAGTTCTATGATCATCATCATCAACTTCCTCACTAGTTGGTTTGGCGTTACGAAACCGGTTCTGTGATGTATTATTTTCCAACAAGGGAGTAGGTACAGTTACCTCATCAAGTTCTACTTTCCTCCCACTCACTTCTTTCGAGAAACTCCTTCTCTAGAAAGGATCCATTCTTAACAGAATGTCTTGCCTTGGATCTGTGATAGAAGGTGTACCCAGCTGTCTCCTTTGGGTATCCTATGAAGACACATTTCTCCGATTTGGGTTCGAGCTTATCGAGGTTGAAGCTTTTTCACATAAGCATAACCCCAAACTTTAGAAACAACAACTTTGGTTTCTTGCCAAACCATAGTTCATAAGGTGTCGTCTCAGCAGTTTCGGCGGTGCCCTATTTAACGTGAATGTGGCTGTCTCTAGAGCATAACCCCAAAGCGATAGTGGTAAATCTGTAGACATCATAGACCGCACCATATCAAGTAAAGAAATGCGATTCTGACGTTCGGACACACCATTACGTGGTGTTCGGGTGTGGCGTGATTCTGAAACTATTCCACTTTGTTTTAAGTGTAGACCAAACTCGTAACTCAAATATTCTCCTCCACGATCAGATCGTAGAAACTTTATTTTCTTGTTACGATGATTTTCAACTTCACTCTGAAATTCTTTGAACTTTTCAAATGTTTCAGGACTTATGTTTCATTAAGTAGATATACCCATATCTGCTTAAATCATCTGTGAAGGTGAGAAAATACGATATCCTGAGCCTCAACATTCATCGGACCACATACATCATATGTATGATTTCCAACAAATTTGTTGCTCTCTCCATAGTAGGAGAGCGGCGTTTTAGTCATCTTGCCCATGAGGCCGGTTACTTAAGTACCAAGTGATTCATAATCAAGTGGCTCCAAAAGTCCATCGATATGGAGTTTCTTCATGCGCTTTATACCGATATGACCCAAGCGGCGATGCCACAAATAAGTTGCACTATCATTATCAACTCTGCATCTTTTGGCTTTAACATTATGAATATGTGTATCACTACTATCGAGATTCATCAAAATAGACCACTCCTCAAGGGTGCATGACCATAAAGATATTACTCATATAAATAGAACAACCATTATTTTCGATTTAAATGAATAACCGTCTCGCATTAAACAAGATCCAGATATAATGTTCATGCTCCGCGAGCACCAAATAACAATTATTTAGGTCTAAAACTAATCCCAAAGGTAGATGTAGAGGTAGCGTGCCGACCGCGATCACATCGACTTTGGAACCATTTCCACGCGCCGTCACCTCGTCCTTTGCGGTGTTAAGCAATCCGTAGTCCTGTTTGAGTTGCAAATATTAGCAGAGAACCGTATCAAATACCAGTGCTCTGCGAGCTCTAGTAAGGTACACATCAATAACATGTATATCACATATACCTTTGTTCACCTTGCCATCCTTCTTATCCGCCAAATACTTGGGGCAGTTCCTTCGATGACGATCGCTTGCGGTAGAAGCACTCGATTTCAGGCTTAGGTCCAGACTTGGGTTTCTTCTCTTGAGCAGCAACGCTTGCTTTGTTCTTCTTGAAGTTCCTTCTTCTTCCCTTTGCCCTTTTCTTGAAACTAGTGGTCTTGTTAACCATCAACACTTGATGCTCCTTCTTGATTTCTACCTCCGCAGCCTTTAGCATTGCGAAGAGCTCGAAATCGTCTTATCCATCCTTGCATATTATAGTTCATCCGAAGCTCTTGTAGCTTGGTGGAAGTGATTGAGAATTCTGTTAATGGCGCTATCATCCGGAAGAGTAACTCCCGGTTGAATCAAGTGATTACAATACCCGGACATCTTGAGTATGTGCTCCTTGACAGAACTATTCTCCTCCATCTTGCGGTTGTAGAACTTATTGGAGAACATATCTCTCAATCGGGCATTCTTACGGAATATCAACTTCAACTCTGAAACATCTCATATGCTCCATAGCGTTCAAAAGCGTCGTTGAAGTCGACTTTAAGCCGTAAAGCATGGCACATTGAACTGTCGAGTAGTCATCACTTTGCTCTCGCGAGCGTTCTTAACGTCGTCGGTTACATCGATGGCGAGCTGGCACCCAGCGGTGCTTCGGGGCGTAATTTTTTAATGCAGCAATGAGGATAATCCTCAAATTCTGACCCGATCCGGCGTAGTTGCTACCATCATCTTTCAACTTAGCTTTCTCAAGAGCATTAAAATTCAGCGGAACAACGGCACGGGCCATCTATCTACAAACAACATAGACAAGCAAGATACTATCGGTACTAAGTTCATGATAAATTTTAGTTCAATTAATCATATTACTTAAGAACTCCACTTAGGCAGACATCTCTCTAGTCATCTAAGTGATCACGTGATCCAAATCAACTAAACCATAACCGATCATCGTGAGATGGAGTAGTTTTCAATGGTGAACATCTTATGTTGATCATATCTACTATATGATTCACGCTCGACCTTTCGGTCTCCGTGTTCGAGGCCATATCTGCATATGCTAGGCTCGTCAAGTATAACTGAGTATTCTGCGTGTGCAAAACTGGCTTGCGTTGTAGATGGACATAGAGCTTATCACCCGATCATCACGTGGTGTGCAGGCACGACGAACTTTGGCAGCGGTGCATACTCAGGAGAACACTACTTGATAATTTTTAGTGAGAGATCATCTTAAAATGCTACCGTCAATCAAAGCAAGATAAGATGCATAAATGATAAACATCACATGCAATCAATATAAGTGATATGATATGGCCATCATCTTCTTGTGCTTGTGATCTCCATCTCGAAGCACCATCATGATCACCATCGTCATCGGCGACACCTTGATCTCCATCGTGCATCATCGTTGTCGTTTCGCCATCTTTTGCTTCTCGACTATCGCTACGCTTAGTGATAAAGTAAAGCAATTACAAGCGTTGCATTTCATACAATAAGCGACAACCATATGGCTCCTGCGATTGCCGATAACCGGTTACAAAACATGATCATCTCATACAATAAAATATAGCATCATGTCTTGGCCATATCATCACAATGCCCTGCAAAAACAAGTTAGGCGTCCTCTACTTTGTTGTTGCAAGTTTTACGTGGCTGCTACGGGCTTAAGCAGAACCAATCTCACCTACATCAAAACCACAGCGATAGTTTGTCAAGTTGATGTTGTTTTAACCTTCGCAGGACGGGGCGTAGCCGCACTCGGTTCAACTAAAGTTGGGCCTGACACCGCTAGTCACACGTGCAAAGCAGCGGTAAAACCAGTCTCGCGTAAGCGTCTGGCGTAATGTCGGTCGGGCCGCTTCATCCAACAATACCGCCGAACAAAAGTATGACATGCTGGTAGCGATGACTTACTTATCGCCCACAACTCACTTGTGTTCTACTCGTGCATATAACATCAAACCATAAAAACCTAGGCTCGGATGCCTTTGTTGGGGAGCGTAGTAATTTCAAAATTTTCCTACACACGCAAAGATCATGGTGATGCATAGCGAGAGGAGAGTGTTGTCTCGTACCCTCGTAGGCCGAAGCGAGCGTTGGCGCAGCGTAGAGGAAGTAGTCGTCGTCCTCCGGTCCAACGATCCAAGCACCGTTACTCCGGCACCTCCGAGTTCTTGACAGCGTGACACGATGGCGCCCCTTGATCTCAATCCAGTAGAGGCTCAGGGGAGTTCCGTCGGCACGGCGGCGTGGTGGCGATCTTGATGTTCTCTGTCGCGGGGCCGCCTAACACGCTACAATATGATCGAGTGTAATATCGTGGAAGGGGCACGCACAGCTAAGGAGCGATCAATGATCAACTTGTGTCTAGGGTGCCCCCTACCCCGTATATAAGGAGGGAGGGAGGAGGTGGCGGCCCAGAGGCGCCATAGGGAGAGAAACCTACTCAAGTAGGTTTCCTCCCTTTCCTATCTTATTTGGAGGGAAGGAAAGTACTAGTATTAGGAAGTAGTACTAGTAGTAGTAATAGGAAGAGGGAAGAGGAGGCAGGAAGGGGCGGCCCCCTCCCCAGTCGGATTGGGCTGGGCGCCCCTCCTTGTTCCTTCTCCTTCCTCCTATGGGCCCAATAAGGCCCATATACCTCCGGGGGTTAAACCTCCGGAGCTCCAAACTTCTCCGGAACCTTTCGGTGTCCAAATATATCCGTCCAATATATTAATCTTTATGTCTCGACCATTTGAGACTCCTCGTCATGTCCGTGATCATATCCGGGACTCGAACAACCTTGGTACATCAAAATACATAAACTCATAATATAAGCTGTCATGAAACCTTAAGCGTGCGGACCCTACGGTTCGAGAACAATGTAGACATGACGAGACATGTCTCCGGTCAATAACCAATAGCGGGACACTGATGCCCATATTGGTTCCTACATATTCTCGAGAAGATCTTTATCGGTCAAACCGCACAACAACATCGTTGTTCCCTTTGTCATCGGTATGTTACTTGCTCGAGATTCGATCGTCGGTATCAATACCTAGTTAGGTCTCGTTACCGGCAAGTCTCTTTACTCGTTCCGTAATACATCATCTCACAACTAACTCATTAGTTGAAATGCTTCCAAGGCTTAAGTGATGTGTATTAAGAGAGACCGAAGATACATCCGACATTGGATGACAAATCCGAATCTCAAATCGCCAACTCAACAAGTACCTTCGGAGACACCTTAGAGCACCTTTATAATCACCCAGTTATGTTGTGACGTTTGGTAGCACACAAAGTGTTCCTCCATTAGCAGGAGTTGCATAATCTCATAGTCATAGGAACATGTATAAGTCATGAAGGAAGCAATAGCAACATACTAAGCGATCGTGTGCTAAGCTAACGGAATAGGTCATGTCAATCAGATCATTCAACTAATGATGTGACCTTGTTAATCAAATAACAACTCCTTGTTCATGGTTAGGAAACATAACCATCTTTGATTAACAAGCTAGTCAATTAGAGGCATACTAGTGACACCTTTGTTTGTCTATATGTTCACACATGTATTATGTTTCGGTTAATACAATTCTAGCATGAATAATAAACATTTATCATGATATAAGGAAATAAATAATAACTTTATTATTGCCTCTAGGGCATATTTCCTTCATTTTCTGCATGCTTCCTCCTAAAAATAAAGCATTTGACTTGGTTAGATACTAGAACAAGTAGCAAAATCAAAAACTTGCAAAAGATAACATAAACATACTTTGGCCTCACGAGGGTGTAGATGCACTTGGATGAACCAACTCTGTGCCCATGTACCTCACACAACACACCTATTTTTCTTACCTTTTGAGCCCTTTTGGGCTTATCATTCTTTTCCTTTTCATTTCCCTTCTTACTACAACCACCTTTCTCAAACTAAGCTTTGAATCTTTCTGTTTAGGCCTCCCGGCCTTTCTTCTAGTGACGAGGACACAAGGTAAATTCTATTTCCACCTCGGGCCCTTGAGATTGGTCGTCGAGTCTGAGATTTGGACTTGCATATGCAGCTTTGAATTTTTGTCTTGAATAATACTCATGCAAATAAGGGTGCATATTTAACCTGGTTTAGATGCCAAAAAAGTATGGAATGCTCACATGGTTTTCGGTGTGTTGCCACTCTTGCAAGTGCACTCATGCAACTCAGTATTTACCACATGCCTCTTGCCACTCTTTGTATCTCTAACTGGCACCCCATAAGGAAGATTTCTCAGCAGATAGATGTGAAAGATTTCTCTCCATTGACCACTGTTGTACCTTCTTTGAAGCTTGTCCCCTTCAAAATATTAGCAATTTTCCTCTCAACTCCCGAGCATGATCATGATCCTTATTTGGTCCACCATGTCATGCACGACAGAATCTTTCAAATCCTTCACTTTGTTGTTAAAACTTTACGCCAAGTTGTTATTGATATGATCACATTTTATGGCAGTATTAAAACCTGATCTATACCTAGCGAGAGAATGGTGGGTGTTCAACCATGAAGCAAATTCATTATCACTACATGATGCCAATATCTTACCAAGGTGATAGGAATGTGCACATGCAGTGTAGGATCTTCTTCTGGCCACATCTTGAATTCATCTCCTCTGAATTTTTTATCGATTCATCCACATATGTCAAAGCACTCCCTCTTGCTCGGCATGGGGAAAACATTTTCTGCATTTTCCAACCCTTTACATGCATCTGTGGATGGCCAAAAAGCGGCCCTATGCATCTTTTCGGTTGCATCATGAACCATATCCATGATGCCTCTGTCTCTGATGAAACATTCCTATTGCAATTAGGAACATCCATTGTGTCCATCTAGAGCATTGCATGCAGCCAGCTGACCATTCCACTTTCCGGTCAAAAAAGATGAGTCTATGCTCAAATATGGACGACAACCTGCTTTGAATCCATCTATGCAAGGCTTCAAACACATAAAAACTTGCTGAATAAAACCACTGCCATCCTCTGTTACCTCTGTATCTATCTCCACCACACTCCCGGTGACCTCTTCTCCACCTACCTTTAAAACTATACAACATCCTAAATGTATTTGCCAGTCACCATACAATGATTTCATGGCCCTTTGTTTTGCTTTCCACCTGTGGTATATTGCAGGTGGATGGGGTCTGACTTCTCCAAGTCAACTTTAAGCCTCTTTGCAGTAGTGTTTGGAGTCTTGGCTAAAATAGGAGTAATCTTCTCTGTAACCCAAAGCTGTGATGTCATCTTTGAAACTCTCTGTGAAGTGGTCATACATGTATCCTGGTGTGGTATTTGATTTACCCTTCTTGTACTTCCATCAGGTTGTAGTCTGGACAAGTACCATTTGCAAGGATTGCCACCACCATCATAACCTTTGCAGAGCATAAAATTTCTTCGATCGGTCCACATAGTCTTGGCATCAAACTCTTTTTTCACTGCATAGGTCTGAAAGACATCCTAAACTCCTTCATGCTTGGCCACAACTTTCCCACCTCAATAGCTGGGTTCTCTTTGTCATACAAACAAACCAGCTCATTATCATCTGCATCATCCACATCATCTGCAGCCTCTCTCATCAGCTGTTCTTCATCCTCATTTGCATTTCTAGGGCACGTGTTACCTTGACGAGGCAAGCATCATCCTTCTCCTTATCTTTGTCATCAACTTGAATGCCAAACATTTCGGCCATATCAATGTGGGATATTGGTGCAATGACCAAATATGTTTTTCATTCAACTCTACTACATTCGATCAACAACAATCTTCCTAGCACCATGGGTTCCCTCCTCTCCATCTGCATCAATCCACATCTTGGCTACTACAGTCGGTTCGATCGACAAGGCAACATCTTCTTTTGTGAAACCCACTCATCATCTTCCATCATGCAGCCATCTTTGATGGCACATAATAACTACGGAATGAGTTTGCAGATCAATTAGCTACATAAAATGTTACTTGTTTGCTTGCCCACCCTTCTTGCATCAATTTCAGCAACCATGGATTCTCCATCTTCAATTCTCACATATTCACCATTATAGTTATCGAAGCGTTGCGGAGATACCTCTTGTTACGGACCCCAAACAATACTCTCCCCAATTCTCTCCACCAAATTGCCCACGGCCTTCTCCTTCATGCTCTCCAATTCACGGGGATCAACATACGCAAATTCGACATCCAACCTCATGGTGGTATCTCTATCAATGTCTTGGACCTGCCATCGAGCTTGGCTACGGAAAAAAATTCCACTATAATTGCGAATGTGGTGGCAGAACTGAACCTCCCTGTTTTGTCAATGCACCTTGTGTGGTGATCACTACCAAATCGAGTTCGATTCTAAATACGCCAAAAAGAGGTGGCATTACCGATTTGAAGCACTTGTCTCCTCGCTCCATCTCATCCAGCCCTCGCTCCATCTCCTATCAATCGAGATTCTAAAGCGCCAAGCAGGCGGCATGAGGCCACAGTTTATCAAAATTGAGTGGAATGGGAGTAGTGTTTGGAAAATACTCACTCACAATAAGCGGAGATAGGCGCTCCACCACCGGCGCGGAGAAGAAACAACCCCGGATCAATGGGCCCGATTCATCGCCAAGAAGCAGAGACATGAGGCCACAGATCCCCAAAATTCAGGGAGTGGGACTAGGGTTTGGGCTCACCTCGCAACAGCTCTGTCGCTGCCGAGAAATCGCTCCACCACGCGGAGAACCCATTGCGGAGAAGATGCTTCTGGCGGCGCTTCGCTCGATCCAGCCGCAGGCGAGTCGAGCACGGTCACCACGATCACGGTCGAGTCGTGGGCGGTTGACTCTTGACTACGTGGCCATAGGTGGACCCCACCGTCGAGCACATAACCCCGTGTCTAACCAAATCTCAGCCTAACGGACAGCCAACTAGCAGCGTAAATGGTGTGTGCATAGGGCTATTTTTCCAATGCATATATCGCATGAGAGCTATTACAATAGCGGCGTCGCATGAGAGATTCACACCAGCGACGTCGCATGGGAGCTATTCGCCCAGCTCACAGTCGTTGATTTCACTAGGTAGCTGGGTAATATCTGTTCCCCTTAGGCTCGAGATACTTGGCGATAACATCTTCTTTGCGATGTCCTTGAGTACGCTGGTTGTTCCCACCAAAGCGCGACAACCTTCTAGATCTAGTACCTTGGCAGGGATACTTGAGATGATTGAGAGAGCTCTGGAAGAATTTATCAATTCGATCGAGGCTGCGGTCGAGATCATTGAAAATTGAGAAGTGGCGAGCCAAGTGATGTGGAGCGTGTCTCCACGATCGTTGTTTTTGGCGATGGTGGTAATGAATCCATGAACTGGATCACCTACGGTGCAGCTATTTACATGTCTGTGGCACCAATATCGGCGGATAAGCGAGGCACCAGTCAACGATTGCATCAAAACATTGGTTGGCCGATGCGCGAAGCGAAACCAATCTTCCTTGGATGTCGGTTCTACAACCCAGCGTCAATCAAGGTTGACCGCGATCGTGTGTCCGGCGGAGAAGATAGCTAAGTACAACAAGCGGGACTTGTACTTTTCGGGCAGATCATTGTAAGAGAACTTGAACATCACCTTAGCGATCTTTCTTGAATGATGTTGGCGAAGCCAGCGGTCTTTGTCAGCGACGATAACTCCTCATTGCTCCTCTTGGGGTTAGCATCTGAGCTTGGTGAACATCTTCATGCAGAATTTATATGGCTCACACTACTTTGAATATCATGAAAAATTTGGGGGTTGTAGCCGTGTTCGTTCTTCTGCTGGCTAGTAAGCTCGACATTGTATCATGGTAGAGGCCGGGAAGAGAATAGTATATAGGTTCTCATTGTGGATAGCAATATTCTTTAGCCGGGCGCCATTTGTGGTGGTGACCATCATTAAATCAACCTTGATTTAACATGCTCAAAGCATTTCTAGTATCCTCCATGTTGAAACATTCATGGGCTCATCAACTTTGCGATAAGAGGGGCATTCAAAATTATCCATGTGCTCAAGATAATTCAAGTTATGTTTAATCTAGTCCACAAGCCCTTTAATCTTGAGCTGCTCTTTGAACTCTTGCTTTATTTCGTCCATCATCGAGAATTTTTCAGAAATGGTTTCTAGGCTTTTATCAGGAAGACTACGATTCTGTCCCTTCACACTTGTCATATTTGTCTTCCTGCAGCTTGATGAGATGTCTTCATTTGTGTCATGGATCATAGCCGTTGTGATCTTTGTAGCGTGCTTGTGCGAGGATCTGTCTTGAGTTTGCAGGGGCTTGCTGCTGCTGCTTTGCTGCTATTAGGGAACACCTTCCGAGGATGTGTGCATATTGTACCTCATCAAGCTGAATCCATGCCGTCTGCTGACTTTCGATTTCTCCGCCACGTTCCTCCTTCCTCCATATGCTTGGCTGTTTCTCCTCCTCCTTCCTTAGCCTCCCTCTCATGTATGGTTGCTTCTTCTTTCCCTCCATATGCTTTTGTTACTTCTCTTCCTTCTCCTTCCTCCTCCATATGTTTGTACGGCTTCTTCTCCTTCCACCTCCATATGCTTGCTACTTCTTCCTCTTCAAGGTTCTGTCCTTTTCCTCTGCTTGCATCGCACCTTAAGCTTCTTGATGATGATGTTGTTGTTGTCCCACACTAAATTTACCCATGTGTTTGTTGTTCCCTTGGCCTTGTTGAAGCGCATCAGCGGTTACTGGATCGTGGTGAAGTAGTACATCTAGGTCCAGCTGGTCAAACCAACTCACCGCAGCTTATCGCCCTTCACAGTCCGTCGCCTCATTGAGTGGGCCTTGAACATCACTTTTGATTTTGTCAAGCTTTTCATAAATCTTCCTCTTTGATATTCTGCTCGATTTTAAAGAGCAATAACCCTCTTCTTTTCTTTGTAAATTTGCATTCTTAGCATGTAAACTCCCCAATGGTCAATATCCTTCTCCACCGCCTTCGTGCCTTGCTCCTCGGGTGGGATTTGGCACATGATTGAGCTCGTGAGAATGTGAAAACTTCCTTGGGTCGTGGCGGCGCAAAATCGTAGTGCATGGCTGGGATGTCAAGTTGTCAACCAAGACCATGCGATGGTTTGGTAGCCATCACCGGCAGCACAACCAATATTTTGTACAAGAGTGAGGATTTTACGATAAGTGTCACGGTGCCACAAGGTCATGATCGGTGTCGGTGACACAATGAACAGAGCGAAGTCTTGCGGCGTTGCATAATTCCATTTACCCACTCACATAGCTTTGCCTTGGCGTAGTTGCGGTCGCGAGGCTCAATGAAGGCTCTTCGACCAAAAAGACCACGGGCACCATTGCCCCACGAGTTCATCATCGCTGTCGTGTCATCGTCTTCATCCCGAGCAGCATAGCCACTGGCGCGATTTGCGATGCCACCGCTGCCTGTCTCCTGACTTAGCCGGACCTCCGCCCATACCTCAACGCGCTTCGGCGGCGTCGCGCGCCCTCTCCTTAAGCCACCGCAGCTGCTGCGACTGCGGTGCTCTGCGACCAACGTGCAGTAACCAGCTTGCCCACGGTAGCCCAGTCCGCCTGCAGCACGGTGGATATCGGGGTTCGCCGGTACAGGTAAGTCGATGCAGTTGTTGCAGTCCTGTGCGAGCAGCGCACCTGGTTCATCCAGTTCGCACCTGCTCGTCATGCTGCGCACGAAGTGCGCATCGGCTAGGTGCACAGGAAGCTCTTCATGCTCTCCATCTCTTCCTTGATAAACTGCACATCTTGCTGGGCGCCAGATGTCAACTGGGTCCCGTTTAATCCCGTTTAAAGTCAATTATAATATGATAGTTTAAAAGGTTTTTATTTGTTTGAGAAAAATGAACTATCAAGCTAGTAAAACTAGCTAAGCGCCGCAGTAGCAGTGCCTCGCTGCGGATGACAACCAACAGTGAGCTCACGGCGCTTGCCGCAGCTCAGACATAACTCCCTCTCCTTCCGCCCGGCTGGGTGCCTGGTTGGTGGTTTCTAGTTGAATTGGTCTGGCCGAGGAGGCTAACTGAGCTTGGGTGAAGGCGATGACGCAGGACAGGACGCACCCATTCTTCTGCACACGTTCGCTTGCATATACTAATTTAATTATTATCTTGACTTGACGAACCGTGCAGTCGAGGGCGTTCACATCGCTGTGCGCCTTCTCTTGCGCCAGGACGGACGGCGCCTCAACAGTCAAGGTACCCGTGGTACATAAACTAGCAATAGGTACCCATCATCCTTTGTAAATCCCAAAAAGAAGAATTTGTTATGCCCGTCATAAACTAGCTAGCAATAGGTAACCCATCATATTCTGAAGAGCAGGTAACATGTCGTGATGCGCCTGGCAATTTGTTAATCTGGCTTTGTCTGGGACTGTTTACTTGAGCTGGGAGGCTAGTTGTCCACATGATGCCCATCAATTTTCTTATTTTTGAATTGGTGACCAGGCTGCACAGGAGTAACTGTAATTAATGGTGATTAGGAAGTGTGGACCGGCGTGCTGCTGTGGGGATTCCGCTGGCAGCATCGCCATGGCCGGGGACGCGTGATCATGTATGCGCCAGCCGTGGGAAGCTTGCACAACCACCCATTTGCAGGGAAGGAGATCCATAAGGATGTGTTTGGTTGCATTCTCATCTTAGCATAGTTGTTCCCTCCTCATTCATACTCATCTCACCACCCCATTTTATGCATGCTTTCCTCATGCATGCTTTTAGTGTATTTGTGTTGAGCTAGTGTAGACTCATGTACCCTTTATACACTCTACCAAACACCCAAAAATGGGTCGAGAAGGGAACTTTTGCTCTCATGCAGCCTTCAAGTGCCGGTGAGCTACCGAGGCAACGGGATCCAAAATGGAGGACGAGGGTGCTTGTAGAACTGGGAAAGATGGTTTGATGGAGCAGCTAGTTCACCGTTGCAAGTCCCATCAGTCTCAACGGAAATCTTTTTGAGGATGAGCCCAATGAATAGTACATAGAGATAGGTATGGATTTGGATCGGGGTCTCCCTGTATAATTGGGCCTAAACAACCAATTAGCCAGCTAATAACTTTTACTTATCTAAATTAGCATCAATGATGGACGAAAGTATCCTACTTAATTTTTAAAGTGGGTTTCACTGTGTACGAGAATATGTTGGGATCTTTTATTTGACTGAATAAAATATAATGACTCCCCATTGGACTTTAAAATACTACTCCTCCGTTCCTAAATATAAGTCTTTGTAAAGATTTCAATAATGGACTACATCGGACCAAAATGAGTGAATCTACACTTTAAAACATGTCTCCGTATGTTGTAGTTCATTGAAAACCACTAAAAGACTTATATTCTGAATGGAGGAGTAACAGTTGGTAATATGAAAGCAGCGTTGCATATTTATTCAATGTTGTTTTTGAAATAATATCTACTCAATTATGCAAGGATTGTCTCTGTTTGTCATGACTCGCGAGCCACTGTAATGGCTGATCGATCCCTCAATTAGTTTAAACCTTCCTGAAGGTGAGCTGTATGTCTACCTAAATAATTAAGCAAGTGTCATCGATTGTTTAATTGGATTAGGCCGGACAGTGATAAGTACATTGAGAAACAAAAGTCGAGGTCTGTTCAAACCAGGCGATACATAACGGGATGCTGAGTGAATTCGTTGCAATGTATTCAATAACATTTGATTATATGAAGTAAATATTTGATTAATAAGATGAGAACCAAAAATAAAATACACATGTTCACTGTATTTGATTATTGTACAGTTTAAGAATAAATATTTAATAGAATGAAAAGTCTTTCACATATTGAGGTGGCTTTTTCCTATACATGATTACATATTAATGTGACATATCTGTATGTCAAGAAAATTATGTTAATGTGGATCACCAACTAAATTATATAGGATTATCATGACAGGGGCCTTTGGTCGGTTGGTGACACCAAGGGACAAAAAGGCATCGCGTCCCGGTAGCTGAGTTTTTTTGAAAGGGGCTGGTTTAGGGGTTTTGGGGTTAATTTATGTTGTTATTAGTTATGCTCACTAATGAACTGTTCTCCTCCATCTTGCAGCTATAGAACTTATTGGAGACTTCATATCTCTCAATCCGGGCATTCTGTTGGAATATTAACTTCAACTCTGGAACATCTCATATGCTCCATGACGTTCAAAACGTCGTTGAAGTCCGGTTCTAAGCCGTAAAGCATAGCACTGAACTATAGAGTAGTCATCGCTTTGCTCTGCGGACGTTCATAACATCTGGCGTTGCTCACAAAGGACTGTCACCTAGCGGTGCATCCGGGGCGTAACTCTTACGTGCAGCAATGAGGATAATCCTCAAATTCGGACCCGATCCGTGTAATTGCTACCATCATCTTTCAACTTTGCTTTCTCAAGGACGCATTAAAATTCAACGGAACAACAGCCGAGCCATCTATCTACAATCAAACATAAACAAGCAAGATACTATCGGTACTAAGTTCATGATAAATTTAAGTTCGATTAATCATATTACTAAAGAACTCCCACTTAGAAAGACATCCCTCTAGTCATCTAAGTGATCACGTGATCCAAATCAACTAAACCATAACCGATCATCACGTGAAATGGAGTAGTTTTCAATGGTGAACATCTTATGTTGATCATATCTACTATATGATTCACGCTCGACCTTTCGGTCTCCGTGTTCGAGGCCATATCTGCATATGCTAGGCTCGTCAAGTATAACCCGAGTATTCTGCGTGTGCAAAACTGGCTTGCACCCGTTGTAGATGGACGTAGAGCTTATCACACCCGATCATCACGTGGTGATGCAGGCACGACGAACTTTGGCAGCGGTGCATACTCGGGAGAACACTTCTTGATAATTTAGTGAGAGATCATCTTATAATGCTACCGTCAATCAAAGCAAGATAAGATGCATAAAAGGATAAACATCACATGCAAATCAATATAAGTGATATGATATGGTCATCATCATCTTGTGCTTCATGATCTCCATCTTGCTGCACCACCATGATCACCATCGTCACCGTAGCGACACCTTGATCTCCATCGTAGCATCGTTGTCGTCTCGCCAAACTTATGCTTCTCGACTATCGCTACCGCTTAGTGATAAAGTAAAGCATTACGAGCGATGCATTGCATACAATAAGCGACAACCATATGGCTCCACCGATTGCGATAACCGGTTACAAAACATGATCATCTCATACAATAAAATATAGCATCACGTCTTGACCATATCACATCACAACATGCCCTGCAAAAACAAGTTAGGCGTCCTCTACTTTGTTGTTGCATATTTTACGTGGCTGCTACGGGCTTAAGCAAGAACCGGTCTCACCTACGCATCAAAACCACAGCGATACTTCGTCAAATAGACTCGTTTAACCTTCTCAAGGACCGGCGTAGCCTCAGTTCAACTAAAGTGAGAGAGCAGCACCCACCGGTCACCTTTAAGCAGCGAGTGCTGCGCGGTGAAACCAGTCTCGCGTAAGCGTCTGGCGTAATGTCGTGCGGCGCTTCATCTCACAATACCGCTGAACCAAAGTATGACATCTTTGGTAGGCGTATGACTTTATCGCCCACAACTCACTTGTGTTCTACTCGTGCAAAACATCAAACCATATAAAAACCTAGGCTCGATACCCTTTGTTGGGGAAGCGTAGTAATTTCAAAAATTTTCCTCCGCTACGCAAGATCATGGTGATGTATAGCGAGAGGGAGAGTGTTGTCTCGTACCCTCGTAGACCTGAGCGAAGCGATCAGCGTAGAGGAAGTAGTGTACGTTCTCCTCGCGATCCGACCGATCCGGCGCCGTTACTCCGGCGCCCGAGTTCTTGACACCGTACAGCTCGATGGCGTCCCTCGTACTCGATCCAGCCGAGTGTCGAGGGAGAGTTCCGTCGGCCGACGGCGTGGTGCGATCTTGATGTTTCACGGCGAGGCTTCGCCTAAGCTTGACAGTATAACGAGTGGAATATGGTGGAGGGGCACGCTGCAGGCTGAGGACGATCTCACGATCAACTTGTGTGTCCCAAGGTGCCCCCTGCCCCGATATAAAGGAGGGAGGGAGGCGGCCGGCCCTAGAGGAGGCGCGGAGAGTCCTACTCCTACGGAGTAGGACTCCCCCTTTCCTAGTTGGACTAGGTTTGGGGGGGGAAGAGGAAGGGCGCCCCCTCCTGTCCTATTCGGACTGGGGGAGAGGCGCTGACCACCTCTGGCCGCCCTCCTCTTCTCCCTCAAGGCCCACCGAGGCCCATTTACCTCCGGGGTTCGGTAACCTCCGGTTTTCAGTAAATTCCGTTTAGTCGGAACCATTCGAACTCCAAACATAGGCTTCAATATATCAATCTTTATGTCTCGACCATTCCGAGACTCCTCGTCATATCCGTGATCACATCCGGGACTCGAACTCCTTGGTACATCAAAATACATAAACTCATAATAAGCGTTATCGTAACC
>JAHHZJ010000032.1:0-22403 GCA_021437245.1 Aegilops speltoides
CGAGGCGGACCAATAGGCAAAGTTCTCGTCCATCGGTGGCTACCGGAATGTCATCAAAAATAGTAACAAGGTCTTACAGACAGAGCTTGTACACCGAGGTGTTACATAAGCAGGGAATTATCACTGCTCAGGTATGTTAGGTTCCAAGAAAGGTTAAACAAAACAAGGGAAAGGGAACTGTAGACTCGAATCAGTTAACGGTGTCCTCGAGTGTCTAACAACTCAGAACCCGTGGAAAATCTGAATCGGCGAGAAATAATAGTTGTGGAAGAACTCATCAGAAGTTACGTAGTTCCGTGATATTCTCGAGATACCAGTGGGTAATACTCGAAGGTAGATCAAAGTAGAGGTTGGACTGGTGAAATGATCTGCAGAAGACAAGTACTTTAACTCGTCCGAGAAAAGCAATCGAAGGATAACAGTCATGGTCGGAACCATGGTTGCAAAGGACCAAACATAGATACAAGATGAACTTATCACAAGGGAATTATTATTATTCCAAGAAGCTTCCATGATAAGTTCCACATCGTGTCCATGGGCATGAACACAAAGTTCAAGGTCGACTCCCACTTCTCCAATACATAACCTTTCATTCACTTCTCGCTTTCGATGAAGTTGTAGTGTTGATATTTTATCTGGCAAAACACCAGAAGAGTAGGACTCACGAAGACTCTCGGGTTCAAACGGATTAGGGAAGGCGTAGGTTCAACCCATAGGGGCATCTTAGGAACCTATACCACAAACTTCACGAGTAAATAACTCAAGCCCAGAAGCAGAGTCTGGTTGACAAGAGCGGGGGATACAATTTACCAAAGGCATTGTGTATCCGAGGAAAGGCTCACAAGGTTACTGAATATGAAGGATGTTGTCGAATAAAACCCAACAAAGGACCTGGAGGTCCACAATGGATCTGATGTGAGTATTGGTACTCAACCAGAAGAAGAAAGAATTCAAGGAGGTCAGGTTATAGAAACAACTGACTAATTCAAAACTCAAATGCAAAGGAATTATGGTTTCCAAATCGGGGGATCAGAAGTAGAGGCTCTGATCAAAGACAAGTAAGTTGAATAGACATAGATCGACAATCAAGCAAGGCTTGTTTCACTGAACACCAGCTCATGTCCGGAGTGACGTCTCAACCAAGGGAAGTATTTTAAATAGGACTGGTGATCGCGAGCATTCACAAACAAATCGAATCAAATGCCCGAATTCACGATGACAAAGGATGTTAATGAGTATTGCTAGCCATATGGAAGTAACCATAATGCAAGCAGATAAGGAGGAACAAGAGCAATAGGCTACTGAGGTTTTTTGAAAGATCGAATAGTAATCCAAAGAATTTGTGAAACACATGAACAACTGTGGATGAACGGATACTCGGCAAGTGCGAGTAATTACCGTAGGGGTATTCATGTAGCAAAGGACTATAAGGTAGTAAGTATAAAGGATCCTCGGAACATTAGGTAGCTACTCATAAGGACTTATCGATGGTAGGGATCGCAAAGGCGAAGGGCACAAGGGTCTCGAGAAAACTTCGGAGAGTATCTTCAGAATCTTCTGATGCACCAAGTAATAATCTGGAGTGAGGGGTTCTCCGGGAGAAAGTATTTACGAGAACCTAGAGTTAGAGTCAGCAAAATCATTTACCCGAATAGAAGAGAGATAAGAGTCCCAGAGTATAGACAAGGAATAAAAGATCCTAATACCACCCAATGGCGACGTGGGCCCGTAAGCCACACAGCCATGTTAGTAAAACCATTTTCTCAAAGTCTAGACTCAACTTCGGCCAAGGAGTTGGAAAGCGGGATCCTACAGGCAGTCGGCGCTGATACCAACTTGTGACGCCCCCGATTCTACCATACACTAATCATACACACAAATGTGTACGATCAAATTCAGGAACTCACGGGAAGATATCACAACAGAACTCTAGACACAAATAAAAATAATACAAGCTTCATATTACAAGCCAGGGGCCTCGAGGGCTCGAATACAAGCTTGATACACAAGCGTCAGCGGAAGCAACAATATCTGAGTACAGACATAAGTTAAACAAGGATGCCTTAAGAAGGCTAGCACAAACATCAACGATCGAAGAGGCAAGGCCTCCTGCCTGGGACCTCCTAACTACTCCTGGTCGTTGGCGGTCTCCACATAGTAGCATCCGTCAGCGGTGGCATCTAGCTCCAGGGATCCACCATCTGGTTGCATCAACCGGAAAGAAGAAGTAAGGGGAAAAGGGGTAGCAAAGAAACCGTGAGTACTCATCCAAAGTACTCTCAAGCATCAGATCTACACTAAGTGTCCATTGGTATCAAATGGAAGGGCTGTATCTGTGGACTGAACTGCAGAATGCCAGAATAGAGAGGAAGGCCTAACCTATCGAAGACTAGCATCTTCAAGCAGCTCCAAGCATCTTGCGGCATGTAGAAGAGTAAAGAATAGCAGTTTATAATTAGCAAACATGTTGTAACATTAATGCCCAAAGATCCCTCCTCGACTACCTGCAAGAAAGCAATCCTGGAGCCACATATCCATCACATATCTCAAGTATCCATTTCTAGTTATATAAGATCAGGATACAAGTATGAATGTCCATTACCGTGGACACGGTGTTCGAATATATATCTTCCCTGCAAGGGTGCACCACGTTACCCAACGCGCACGCTCACTCCGGCCGGACACACCTTTCTGGGGTCAATGCCCGGCCTCGGAAGATCAACACGTCGCAGCCCTACCTAGGCTCAGAAGAGAGGTCCTCGTCGGTCTACATCCTAAGCACTCCGGGGTCTGGGCCCATCACCCGTTGCACTCCGGGTCGTTGTGTGCAGGGTGGATACCAGCACCACCCGTGTAGTGGATGGCACGATCCGACCGTGCCACAATGCTAAACTGGACATCTGACAAAGCTTCGGCTGATACCACGACGTCGAGGCCCATAACTATTCTCGCGTGGTGGTTAGTGCGTAAAGGCCAAAGGCCAACTCAGAACAAATACCCAAACCTGTTAGTGCATTAGGGGCTCGTGGAGACGAGCAGCAACTCACGATAATGTGACCCCGTCACCCCGTCTCATGGACTTACGGCAAGGGCCGAGACTGCCCGGCCGTGCCACGTAGAAAACTCGCAGGTGCTCCACGGGCCCGCCCGACTTTCACATCAACTCGCGGGTACCCCTCAGGGCCGACCCGACTTCAACAATGGTCTCAAGTAAAGTCAAGGTAATCATGTGTCCAAAACATCAAGGAAGAAAACCCGAGGAATCACCCCCGGTGGATTCCACTCAATGTAATCATCAAGGTGAACATAAGAGGGACCACCCTCGAGGTTCACACTTGAGGTGTTGCACGACAGAGCCGTATCGGGAATGGTGAAAGAGGAAATCACCCTCGATGACCACGACCGAATAGCTACACTACAAAATAATCATCAGGAGTGCGTTATGAGGGATCACCCTTGGCACTCGATAGTAGCTCTGTAGAGTCGAGCAACTAAAGGGCGTGATGTGATGTGAGGTGCCAGGCTCTGGTCCTCGATCATGTTGATCGAGTCGTCGAAGATGAAGCCGGGGCAACAAGGACAAGGTGGGGGTCACTGATGGATCACTAACCAACCTATACTAAGCAGTTTAGGATAAGCAGGTAAGGTATAAAGAGCAGGTTACAAAAGCAGGGTATGCATCAGAATAGGAGCAAACAATAACAGTAGCAAAATCTAATGCAAGCATGAGAGAATGGAATGGGCGATATCGGGATGATCAAAGGGGGGGCTTGCCTGGAAGCTCCGCTGAAAGGGAACTATGGGTCGTCGGTGACGTAGTCGATCACGGGGACATCAACATCGGTCTCGGGGTCTACCGGATAGAAGAGGGGAAAGAAACAGTAAATACACGCAAACATATGGATAACAAGACAATAAGTGGGGCTAGAAGTGTTCTAACGCAGCGCTAGGCGATACTGGCGAAGGGGTAAACATCCGGGAAAGTTTTCCCGGTTCCGGACGTCTGTTAGACAGATGAACCAGAGGGGAAAGTTCAACGTTTGCTATGCTAGTGACGTGTGGCGGGCGAACGGACCGCCTGTTCAGATTCGTCTCGTCGTTCTGAGCAACTTTCATGTAGAAAACTTCTCCATCTGAGCTATGGTTTATTTGCTATTATTTTTCAAAGTTTAAACAATATTCTGAAAAATATAATTAAATAAAAAGAAAATACTGCATCAGCATTATGTCAGCGGAAACAGGATGTTGACTGGTCGAAATTGACATAAGGGACCCACTGTCATAGACACAATTTTTATTAAACAGACCTTAAATAACTAACCATATGATCAGGGTAATTAAACAGAGTTAATTAAGTTAAATAATTAATTAATTAGTTAATTAATTAATTAATTATTTTTACTAATAAATTTTTAAACCTTTTTTACAGGGGCATGGGGCCCCAACGTCAGTGGCCCAGGGGGGTTAAGCGGGCGACGGGCGAGCGCCCGTGCGAGGGCACGGGGCATCAGGGGCGCTAGCGAGGCCACGGCGCCGTCCGGGGAGTGGCGTGCCCAGGCCGAGGCAGCGACGGCCGAAGTGGGGAGCTACGGGATGAGGCCGCGGCGGGGGTAGGGCGATAGGGGCGCGCGTGGGGCAGCAAGGAGAGCGGCGGGAGCGAAGCAGCATGAGGCGGCCGAGAGCGCGGCCACGGGCGCAGGGAGTTAGCGCGGGGGAAGGAGGCGCGTTAGCACGGGCGGTCTCCGATGGGTGCGGGAGGACGATGCAAGGCAGTTGCGGGGATTGGCCGGCGCATCAGCGCGGCGTACGGTGAGGCGAGGCGGGACCGTGCGGTCGTTGGCGGCGAAGGTTCGCGCGCGGCCGGTGGGTGACGAGCGCGAAGTCGGCCTCGGCGGCTACGGCATCTACGGCGATGGATTCGGTGGTGAGGGGATGGGGAAAACGAGCGGGGCCTCACATCGGTGTTGTAGGGGTCGGCAGCGGGCTCGGGGAGGATCGAGGTGGTCGGAGACGACGACGAGGGCAGCGGTGTTCGAGAAGGGAGACGAGTCGGGGAGGCTTCGATCCGATTGATGCGCCGACTCCGAGCTCCATCCGGGGCTTGTAGCCGACGTGGAGGAGGCCGGTGGAGCCGTTGGACGCGTCGGCGTGGTGAGGGAAGGGTCGAGGCCGCGGCAACGGCGCCGACGGCCAGGGGCGGAGCCAGCGCCCAGCCACCCCGGGCACTTGCCCGGGCTCGTTGGCTGTGAGACATTGTACATGCATGATAAACAATGGGCAGATTTTACTGCTGGTCGTGGTTTACCTGGGCACCAGTGCATGCACAGATTGATTCAAAAAGGGTCCACGTATGCACGTATGTGATAAACAATGGGTTAGCTTATTTTTAGGGGTAACAATAGGCTAGTTAATTTTTCTACTAAGAGTCCGACTAATATTTAAGTAATGGGCTAATTCATCTAATGGGCTAACTCCAGCCGAGGAGCAAAGCCAAGGTTAGCACTATCTAACACCACCTAATACCTATTAATTAGACCCAAAACATCCTAATACCTAGTACTGTCTAGGCTCATACCTCTCAAATCTGATCTTGTGCATACCAAAAATATTACTTAGATTTAATTCTGTTAGCCATAAGATCTCTGATGCATAAGAGAAAAAGTCGCCAAACGCGACAAAATTTATTTATTTGTTAAACATGATAATTTGATTTCTTGAAGTAAAATGTGAGGCGACTTGCTTCGAAAAGCATGATAATATACATGGAGAATTTGCAGCTAAGATCTCTTCTGGTGAAATTATTACTATTTTATTTTATTGACAATCGTAGTGGCAAATTTAAGCTAACACAAACTTAATGATGTTTTTATAATAATGAAGCGGAATATTATGTAAGTTATTTTTTCACACTTGTACTTTTTTTGTAAAACTTGGCTATATCAAGCATAATGTTCAACAGTCATGGGGTGCTAAGTTTACTTCTTCCAGAATAATTACTTGAGAGGAACACGAGCAATCACAACCCTTATCTGCACTTTAGCTGTCCGTTTGTACGTATTGTGAGACAGATTGGCGACAAGCGGAGGCAGGCCTTGGTGCAGAGGAAGTGATGGGCAGAGCAAATCCATTTTCAGGAACGGCTTACATCCTCGACAACTCGTCATCTCATCCTCTTTTATGATGATCAGATAAGACTACTAGCTGATTTGGAAATTGGTAGATTTAGGGCTTAAATTTTGAGGTCAGCCGATGGGAAATTGACCTCAGGTGATGATCACGGCCTCAAAAGTCTAGTCTTTGGTTTATGGATTTGTTTTAGATAGTTACATGTTAACTTCAGTTTTGAAATTACTGAATTTCATAGATGGTAAAATTTGGTTAGTAGAGCAAGCACTCACACTTACCACAAGAATTTTCCCTCGTGATTTTCTTTAGCATATTATTGGTATGTTTTATCTGACCGTCTCTATTCTCTAAAGTTCTTTACTTTGAACATGCTCACAAGTCACAACACGTACTTTATTTGCACTACAAATCCTTCTTTTTTATCTTGTAACGTTTCCTAGGACGTTTGGAAGCTAATTTGGATGACTATAATTTTCTAGCAACATGGTGGTCAAAGCAATATTCAAATCCAAGCTCTACATCTGGCTCACACTCGGAAACTGATAGTAGAAGGGTGGATGGGACCCCGAGACCTATGGGATTTGGTCCTATGCATGGCCTCATTCTCAGACTTATGTTGTCTAAGTCTCAACTTTATTTTGTTCGATGAAACTGAACATTAATTTATATAATAGTTTACTTAAAAATTACATTTGCACGACTACTAGGCTTATATTTTGACTTCATATTTCACTAGCGGAGCTATGTTGAGGCCGAGGGGGCCTCTGCCCCCCCCCCCCTCTCACCCTCCTTGGACCAAACTAGGATGTTTGGAGCTATTTTATACTTAGACTCAAGTTTGCCCGGGCTTCACAAAATTTCTAGCTTCGCCACTGCCGACGGCGCTCCGACAGAGAGAACAGAGAGGGAGAGAGCCGAGCGAGGGGGGCAAATATCTGGGGCTGACGAGGACAAGGCCGAGGGGGAGACTTATCCCCTCGGCGGCGTGGGTGGTTCGAGTGAGCCGGCTTGGCTGACCAGCTGGATGTCCAGCTGGGCCACGAGGCCCACTAGGGGTGGCCTTTTCTTTCTTTCTTTTTTGATTTGCCTTGGTTTCCTATTTAAAAGAGCTACTGAATTATTTTTGTTAAATGTGGCACTTTGCACGAAAATAGATAGGAACAAAGTGAAGTTGCATAAAAAGTTTGGGGTCAGAAGGAGTTGGCTAACCATTTTTAGAAATTGGAAAGGCCAATTTAATTATTGTTGGACCACAAGATAAAATCCTAGGGACATTTTGGGAACTCAAATGAGGTTGGTTCCAACATGACAAATACCTAGGGATTATTTTCCACACTTTGAACATTTTAGTTTTCATGTTTGGCAATTTGAATTTTGGACTTTGATTTGAATTTAAATTTGAACCGGTTTCGAACCAACGTGAGTTTAACAACAGTAATCATGATGATGTGGCATCATTAGGAGGGAATTACTGTAGCTTAATTATCCGGGCGTCACACGTACCAAATAAGCCAACGCCACCACACTATTTGAAAAAAATAGTGGTGGCGTTAGTTGTAAATGGCGCGCCACCAACGTAAGTTGTGGCTAGCACGATTTCCACTAGTGTGTCAGGCTAGCACTTGTAAGTCCTCTGAAGTTAATATTGGGCCACTCGATTTTCACCCGAAGGAACAGCCTCCGGCTCGCCGGAGAAGCCCTCTGGGTCTATCTTAGGATGGCAGGCTACCAGATGTCTATCTTAGGATGGCAAGCAACCTTGGTATCTATCTTTGGTGTGTTAGGGAGTGCAGGTTCGCCGGAAAAAAAAGTTCATCGTCATGGTTAGAGGGATGGCACGGGCGGAAGCAACTTCGATGTTGGGCAGCGGTTGCGGGAGGGCGGGGCGGCAAGGCTGGCGCGGGACCGCTGCCGACCGGCAGCGGTGTCATCCGGTGGTATGTGGGGCGGTTTCAGAGAAGAAAATGAACAGGTGGTTGGGTTGGAGGTTGAAGAAAGCGATTTGTGCATCTGATGGCTTAAAACAAAAGCTTGCGGGGCATGGTTAATTGGTTGCTAGCTACACGTAGCTAGCTACTGGTAGTATCAAAAAACATCTTATATTAAGTTAAGGAGGAATTATGTTTTCCTTCTCTCCACTTGCTCTGTCCTTTCTCGCCCAAAAAACAAAAACAAAAAACTAGTTATTCTCTCAATATGAATGCATTTTGATTGATTAATCGTTTCAGAGGGCGTCCCCAAGCTAGCTTAGCTTAGCTTAGTTAGTATGCTCGATCGATCTTTAGATAATTTTAAAAACATTACTTCCTCCGTTCCTAAATATAAGTCTTTGGAGAGATTCCACTATAGACCACATACGGAGCAAAATGAGTGAATCTATACTCTAAAATGCATCTATATACATTCTTACGTCGTCCATAGAGAAATCTCTACAAAGACTTACATTTAGGAACGGAGGGAGTAGTTAGCATTCTGCACTTGCCTTAATTGGGTCACCATGCATGCGTCAAGTGAGTACACATTACTGACACGTCATTGCTGGAAACCAAGCACTGAGGTAGTCCAGTGCTCGATTATCAGCACGTAATGATCAATCTTTCCAAATTAACGTGCACACACGTATATGTACACAAATATACATTTGAGTCTCTGCTTTGCACCAAGGTCGATCATACTTACGTGTTAAGAACCAATGCATCTAATTAATAGTTGGTTAGCACAGGAGAGGAGATGCATGAACTTGACTAGCGTATGTATTTTTAAACAAAATGCACGTACGCATGGAAATTATTAAGTTTGGGTTTCAGAGATGAATTTTGTTTCATTTTCTCCTTTGATGTTGGTTTGTTTTCTAGAGTAAATAAATTAATAGCATGCATTTACTGTACAAACAAATCCATCACAAACAACCACACTTTTGTTGCAAACATCACCAAGACAAATAGCTCAACAATGGATACATGACAGATCTGATCACACACAACAGGCAAACAACACTGATACACATCACTGATCACAAGCTACTACGGACTGCTGGCCTAGCTTCTAGCTAGCTAGGGGGTGGGGGTCGCATGCATGCTTACTTTATTGGGCCAATGATGCTCAGAAGCTAGCTAGGACATAGCTAGCTAATTGGCCGACTGCTGAAGAATCCATCATATCCTGCTGCTAGCTCCTCTACGCACTCGCATAATACGCCCATGGTACTTATACGAACTACTGCTACTACTACTACAATACTACTACTAGAGATACAAACGGATGGCTCTCAAACGGCGGCAGCAGGCAGACAGGTATGATGGATGGATGCACTACTCACCATCACGGAGGCCAAGGTAATGTGGGACCCCTGTCTGGGGAAGCCAGGCGCCTCCCTGGATGAACCTCCCCGGCGCATACAGCCTAGCCTGTGCCTCGTTGAGGCGATAAAACCCATGCCAGTCGACGCGGTGGTCGACATTGGCGCCGGCGCCGTGGTTCGCGAACTCACCAAAGAAGATGTGGCCCTCGTGGCCAGGGGTGACGCCGCCTTTGACGCGTTCCTTGGGGTTGGTCTTGTTCCAAGCCACCCATCCGTCCGCGTGGATGATGTCGTCGATGGTGCATAACATGTACACCACGGTTGCGTGGTCCTTCCAAGGACGGCCGAGGTAGGTCTGGACGCCGTTGAGGCTCTCCCCTGGCGCCGTGGTGATGCTGCAGTTCTGCAGCACGAACCCAGAACCACCGAGATGTGCTCCGCGGCCTTGAGCGGTGATGACGTCGTGTTTGCCGTCGGCCGGCCGGCGTGCGAAGACGATGCAATCCTGAAACACGGCTGTCGCATCCCCAAAAATAAAGTCTACAGTGCCTGATATCTCACACTCACGGTAGAATTGCAGCTGCGATTCGGCCATGAGGGTGTCCTGATACCGTGTATCTGGCACCGGTAGAACACGGTTCGGTCAGCATGGACGCGGAGAGCCACGGCCTGGTTGATGCCTGGCCCGCCCGCCGTGTTTTGAATCGTCACGTCCCGAGCCATGAAACCATCAGCAAACACACCTGCATGGAATTAATGGAACAATAAAGTAAAAGAGACCGATTAGCTCCTTAGCAAATTAATCCTACTACTTTTTTTCTTCATCTTTTTGTTTTGGCAAACAGTACTATTTAGTAGTAACAATACAACAACTAGTTTTTTAGCTTATATATATACGGATGAGATGAGATAATACACGACCGACCAAACGGCCCTATGATGCATGTGTCTTCATGCACGCATGATTGCATGTACGTACAGTAGAGATATATTACTGCCCTAGCCTACTAATTAACCAAAGAAAGGGGATACTAGCTTGTGTTGCTAGTCTACTGGTATTAAGGAGGGAAGTATATGCTGCTATGCATGCATGTATTTGCATTGGTCTTAACTCTTAACGGCCGGAAAGGAAAAACGATGGGTCAAAGCGGACTTACTCATTGTGGCCGATTGCATCACGTTGTGCCCTGTCCTATCGGACAGGGCTCCGGTGATGATGGTACGGCCGACGCCGTCGCCGATAAGCACCACGTTGGTGCGCCCTTCTTCTAAGATGATCTGCTCTTCGTAGGTGCCGGCGGTCACATAGATGACGAAGTGCGCTCCTGTCAGATTATTCCAGAGACGCAACGCCTCGCCGACGGAGGTGACGGTGACAGCGCCGCCGCCGGCGCCGCCGCCGCCGATCTTCGACACCCGCACGTCCGGCAGGCCGGCGGACGGGGTGCTGAGACGCCGCGGTGGTGCTTTCCTCCGCCGAGGACCGCAGGAGCGGCCGTGGTGGTTGCGGCCACCAGGACAAGGAGCAGCAGCAACGTGAACGTGGTAGGCGGCGACATGGCTGGCGGCCGCTCTGTCGCCCTTGGTGGTTGTGGCAGTGGGCAGGCAGTGTGTGGATGTGCCTCTGTCTTGTGCACTGAGGTCTTGTGCCACTTGGTTTAAGTAGAGGGAGGGAGGCCACATGCATGCATCTTCCCATAAATGAAGTAGGCAGGCGGCTACCATCCGATCAAGCCCGTCGGCCGAACCTCTTTTACAATGCAATTAGACAGCAGCTAGGTGGCTTTAGCTTTAGCTAGGACGACGTTGCAATGCAAATGTAACCATCCATCGAATTCACGTGCTAGCTAGGCCGGCTCCGCTCGGCCGGACGCGTACATACTAGCTCCATCACGTATTAACTTGCTCTCATCCTACTCCTACTCCTGCTCTTCAATGTACTCCTAGTAAGCTAGCTTGTTATCCTTCTCTGTTCTGTCTAATCAAGTACAATACTCCTAGTGAGGAGAGGAGATGGAGGACCGCATTTGTTACTGCTGCACTATTAATTTAATTGTTGATCAACAAAAGAGGGGGCATGCATGCTGCACTGCACTGCCATCCACCCCCCTTCTCATAAGAAAACGCAATGCAAAAAAAAAAAAAAATACTAGTAAGGAGACCCTCATTACTTATGCTGCAGCAAGTAGGATAGGATAAGGGGGACGTACGTGGCGTGCGTACGGGACGCCGTCCCGAGCTGCATGCATGCATATTAAACGCCCAAGCCATGCATGTACGTACTACTATATCATGATCAAGCCCGTTTGCATTGCAATTAGCTAGGTGGTATAGCAGCTAGCTAGATGCATCGATCGATCGATTTCACGTGCTAGCCCGAGCATGCATGCTCCTACTCCATCCATCTAGTCTAGTACGTACAGTGGAATAAGAGAGAGAGAGAGAGAGAGAGAGAGAGAGAGAGAGAGAGAGAGAGAGAGAGAGAGAGAGAGAGAGAGAGAGAGAGAGAGAGAGTATGGATGACGGACCAGAGCGAATTTTAATTCTTGTGCGCACAGCATGTATGCATAGTGGAAGTAGTACGTACTAGCTAGCTTCTAGCTAGTGAAATTAGCGCAAGTATAGAAGTATACAAACCAATGCATGCTTGCTACTAGCTACGATCGTCTCTCTAGGACAAGGACCAAGAGTAGTACAGTAGCTAGTAGTACATCATGCTCCGCTCGGTTCGGTTGATATAGATACATCATGTCTCTCTATATATATAGTCGTTGGAGCTTCCGTAATTAATTGGATTTCCTTCCCGCGGAGAAGAAGAAGAAGAAGAAGAAGAAGAAGAAGAAGAAGAAGAAGAAAAGATTTTTGTCTTAGATTTATCTAGATACGGATGCATCTGACACTAAAATGTGAGTAGATACATCCATATATAGACAAATATAACACAAGAATTTTGGAACGGAGGGAGTAGATTGATTTAACGTGCAGTCATGCATGGTTCCCAATAAACTAACATGCATGCTTCACTGGAGAAGTTGTATGATGCTGACGTAGACCTTGTGCATGCGATCGACCGATTCTACCATACAGACTTATATATTGCAGATGCTCTCATCCCCCCTACACATAGACATAGTTACAAAGACGACGAACAAGAGCTGCTCGATCTACTTAGTACTTACTCCCTCCGGTCCTTTTTACTCTGCACATTGGATTTGCCGAAAGTCAAACTTAGCTAAGGTGAAAGGAATGATGGAGTAGGATGGAGGCATCTAGCTAATTAATTAACCGGTGTACGTGCAGGGCGCGCAAGGTGAAAAAAGCACCGCCATCAAATCAAACAAAAACAAGCCCGTGCATGCATGGACCAGAGTTAATTTTAAGAGATTCTTGTGAGCGCGTAGCATGCATATATATTGGAGTATGTTTCCAGTGAAATTAGTGCAAGATTGAATATGTAAATTAAGCAGTGCATGCTTGCTATGCTACTATGCTATTAGTACTAGCTAGCTAGCGTCTATACGAATGTTCCAAGGTACTTACTCCTTTAATTTAGGGCAAGGACCAGGACCACTGGAGTGGAGCTCGCTCGCTGGATGGATGATATCTTCTTTGTCATCCAGTGGTAATGGTATGGTAGTAGCATTAATTTGCTTGCTTGCTCTGCAACCTATATTTTATTTTCTTCGTTTTAAAATAAGTGTCTTAACTTTGTACTACTATTTTTTAGTGTAAAGTTATACTAGTATTAAGGCTGGCTGAGACACTTACTTTGAGACTGCGGAAGTAACAACTCTCAGACCTTGGTCTGGCTTGCCTTCTTATCCAAAAAAAAAAAAAAAAAAAAAGACTGCGGAAGTAGGATGCAACGCACCATTGCCCCCGGCCCGCGCTCCCTCCCTTGGGTGTGGGTGTGGGTGTGGGTGTGGGTGTGGGTTCGGGTGTGGTACTGTGGATGGATTTCGTTTTGTTGGTGAATGACTCGAGAGAGATGCTACTCTACTCTACTCTACTCCAATGGAGTAGTACGTCTCAGTTAATTTGTTGCATTTCGTCTACAAGGATGGATGGGATGGCGTTGGACCATTGCGGGCATTTGCATGCATACGTCAGCAGTAACATGCATCCATCTCTGCCCGCCTACCGTACCTACCTACTATACATACATACTCCTACTAGAGTAGTAGTACGTACTACCGCCACAGTCACTGCACTACATGTACACACGCACGCACAGATCGACCCACAGACGGGAATGCTCAAGCTCAAGGCGCTCAATGAATATAATGGATCTCATGGATGGATGTAGTCAGTGACACGGGCGCGTAACCTAACCTACCACGACTAGTACTACGGACGACGTACCAGTAGTACTACCTAGCTAAAGCATGCAGTTACTACCATGCCATGCATTGCATTACCTACTTGTAGGAGTAGGAGGGTGCTTGGATACCTTTTAGTCTCATAACTAAAAATAATAATGGGACTAAAACTTGCTAGCCTCATCCATGCTTGGATTTAAGTACTAAAGAGACTAAAATCAAGTTAATAAGCATTTATTATCCTCCAAACCCTTTAATTCAGAACTCGCCCGTGTTAAAGAAGAGGAGTTAAATGAGGAGAGGGAGGACTAATCCACATTTTAGTAGGGTACTCCCAAAAAAAAAAAAGTAGGGTACCCACGACAAATTTTTTAGTCTCAAGACTAGTTTTAGCCCTCTTTAGTCAGGGGTGCTTGGAACTTTAGCCTCTTAAGGAGACTAAAATAAGTCCCTTGGATCCAAGCACCCTTCTAAAATAGTGACCAAGCATGCATGCACTGCAATTAATTGTATTTAATGCATCAATTTAGTTTGACTAGTTTTGTAAAGTATGAGATCGTGCCCCACTCGTCATTTGTCTTGATTGATGGGATTTCATATTTGAGCCATGTAAACCAAAAAGGAGGAGTACTGTATTACTACTAGGAGTAGTGTAGTGTACTAGTGCTACTACTCCCCCTTACAAAGCTCCCGTACCAGCTTACTAAGTACGTACGTACTAATTCTCTTAATTTATTATTACCAGCCAGCCACCTATCCATCCATGCTTGATGCACAGTACTACTCCCTCTCTAAACTAATACTCCCTCCGTCGTATTAGTTTACAGAGGGAGTACTATATACGTATGTGTTGATGGTTGATGGCCGATTAACTGAGACCATAACTTATTTTTCAACGAAGAAGAAGAAGAAAAAGAAAAGGTAGAAGAAGCAACGAGTTAACAAGGTAGGTAGGTAGGTAGGTAGGTAGGTAGGTCGGTGGGTGCATTCCATTAATTTTCTACTGGGTGAGGTGGATCAACTCAACTCTGTTCCATTGCACATTCCATTGAGAGGCTTCCTTGCTGCCTGCAATGTAAGTAAGCTAGCTCGTGCCGATGCCACAGGTCGATTGATGGATCCATGGACTGGACCCTCAACACCAACGTTCCTCCTCTCTTGTCCGCTTGAGATAGATAGATAGATAGATAGATAGATAGATAGATAGATACAGTAGATAGATACTTCCAGCAGCATGCATGCACACTACTGTACTACTCCTACTTGACTAGACAAGTACTACGTGCTAGCTAGCTTCTTCTAATGCATAGATAGATAGGGTCGGACTAAATCAAATCCATGTACGAATGCTGATGCTGGTAATATAAACTCAACTACTCTAGTACTCCATCCGTTCCATATTACTTGTCGTCGCTGATTTAGTACAAGTAGCTTCCGGGGCATGATTTTTCACTGACTTAATTTCACCTCACCACACCCCCACCGTAAATCTATATCTATATCTATACCTACCTACTAATAAAGCGAGGTGCGTTTCTTTAAATTTTCATCCGTTCACCCATATTATATTTTTAAGAATTTTCAATTTTCTTATATGCTATGAAAACGAAAAACATTCGCGTACTGGGCCAGGTAGTTGCTGCGCGCTACTGTTATGGGCCATCAGGCGGGCAAGTGGGCCTACTACAGCAAAACAAGGAAAAAGTTAGTAGACAAGTTGGAGAATCGAAGTCAGGACCTCATGCAGTGGGAGTCGCTGCAGTTGCCAGCTAGGCTAAGCATCAATTTGTGTTTTCAATGGAAAGCTTTTGGAAAATATATGATGGATGAAGGACGCACAGGTTCCATAATTTAATAAAATCCCACATCGACTTCTTACATCAAATTCTATACCAATTCTTATACGTTCGCGAGTAGCCTGGCAACAAGAGAAATCGGGAATTAACCAGGATGGAGGAGGTGCCTCGCTGTGAATGACTTTAAATGCAGGAATTGTGGGCTACCTTTAATCACGAGCATGCATGGATATTAATTGGAATAATTTCTGGGATTAAAAGAGGCTATAGAAGGCTGCATGACATTAAACGTGGATTAAAGGTGAGTCAATTGTGGGCTGAATAAGGAATAAGGGTGTGAAACAAGAGTAGTAGTATAACTTGTGGGCATGCATGGATATTAATCGGAACAATTTGTGGGATTAAATGAGGCTATACAAGGGCATACACCCCGCTCTATGCATTTGACATTTAAACGCGATTGTATCCTGCCTTTGCGTACCCCCCGTTGCATGCATGACATCTAAACCGGCAAATTTTCTGGGATTACAAACAATAATCTGAAAGGTGCATCAATCATGTATTTATTGTATTTTTTATTGGGTGTCTTCCTTAGGTCTCAAAAGGAACTAATTTTTAGCGAAGCTATTTTCAGATAATGCATTGCTTTTGGTGTGCTAAATTTCTTCCGGGACCGTAAATCTTAAGTGCATGGACTGAATTGTTTGTGTACCAACACCTATAATATTAACCCCTCCTTGTGCGCCTATGTCCAAACTCCTCCCTCACATGGTCTCCTTTAGCTGCGACGGCGATGCCCATAACATTAGCAACCCGAATTGCTGCTTGGCTTGCCATCGGGTGAGTTCTCAACATGGTGTTGGAGGAACGCCAGACTATCTTTCTCTAGCAACTGCTATCATGTTCCATGAGTCCCATCTCCAAGAACCACGTTGATGAAGCATTTTCGTCATTAGCGACCCTTCTCCTGCGATCCAGTTTGTTACTCAGGCAATCCTAATTCATGACAGCTAGCATTTATTTACTCCATAGCGCAACATGTGTGGTGGTTTAACATAGTTCCAATTTTTTAAACATAGTTATAACCCTCCGTTGTAGCGCACGGGCATATGTGCTAGTAAAATAAAAATAATCATTGCCCAGTAGCCTCTCCTCAGAATTAATAACCAAAACTGTGTCCACCTCCGTCGACAAGCTACCTACACAACATATTACTTCCGTAACAAATTAATTATTAAATTCCATCATTTTTTTTTTGAAACTGCTACACACGGAAAACACTGGTCTGAACCGTTATCATTTTCATAACGAAGAATGAGATACAACACAACGGCTTCGGCTACTGGACGTAGCACACAACACACACCACGTAACAAGGGAACGGAGAAAGGGAAGCAAAACAAGCTATGCCTAGCCGTACAAACCTTGAAGTCGGCACCCAACAAAACGGGAACAAACCAACAAGAGTCTTAGAGTATAAAGTCTATTCGTATTGTAATCTATCTCTATTAGTCTAGTCTTGGAGCCCAAGCTTTGTAATCTATATAAACAGCCCTTGAGGCCCCAATCAATACAACAATTACTTCTCCAATATCTCAATCTATCATGGTATCTGACGCCTAGGTTTTCCCACTTTGGTATGGCTCCGCCACCCGCGCGCCGCCCGGCCGATTCGGCCCCTCTTCTCCATGGCGAGTTCAGCGCCGGCGCGCCCATCCCTACCTCTTCCTCTACAACTACCCAAACACCTCCCCCCCAAACCCGTCATCCACCGCTCCCGCGCCACCAGCTCCGTCGTCATGGCCTCCTCAGGATGATCCTTGGAGTGGCCTCGTCCAGGCTTGGTCGATGCCTTGGTCGGCCCCCTAGCCGTATGGTGCCCCTCCTGCGTACACGGGCACGTGGAGCCCCGTCTTAAATCCAGCCACCAGCTCTCGGGACTCCTTGGACCCAGCCGCCGGCGACGTCTACACCGCCACTCCCACTCCGCCTACCAGCACGCCAGGACCGTCGTCGCCCTCCAACACCATGCCGGTCTTCTACGGCAACATGCAGGCCCCAATCGCATACTACCCATCCGCTATCCCCTACGTCAACATGCAAGCTCCTGGCCCCTCTGCTCCTCCCCAACAGCCGGCTTGGGACCAAGCCGCCTTCATCAACGCCATGAACAATTTTGTCCTCAACAGCCTTGGTGCGGATTGGATTTTCGATTCTGGTGCATCAATGCATATGTCTTCAAATATGAATTTATTGTCAGCTTGTTTTCCTTCTGCTTTTTCCACTATCACCATTGGCGATGGCTCCACCATCCCTGTTTCATGCACCGGTCACTCTTACATCCCTTCCTCTCATGCCAATTTTCTTCTCCGCAATATTCTTATGGTTCCTTCCATCATCAAAAATCTTATTTCTGTTAGACAATTTTGCATTGACAACAAAGTTAACCTGGCCTTTGACCCTTTTGGTTTGTCTGTGAAGAATCTGACAACGGGGGCGGTCCTCGCTCGGTACAATAGCACGGGCGATCTTTATCCTCTTCATGGCGCGCCCACATCCACCCCTCGTGCCATGCTCGCATCCGTTGATCTATGGCATCGTCGCCTCGGTCATCCCAGCAAAAACACTTTGACGTCTTTACTCCAAGAATTTTGTATCCCTAGTTCTAGCAGTCCCCATAATCCCTCTCTCTGTAATGCATGTCAATGCGGCAAACATGTTAGATTACCTTTTGGAACCTCTACTACCATTAGTACTTTTCCTTTTGAGTTACTTACTGTGATTTATGGACCTCCCCAGTCCCTAGTTTTTCTGGTTATAAATATTATCTTGTGATCTTGGATGATTATTCTCACTATACTTGGACCTTTCCTCTCCGTGCTAAATCTGAAGTACCTGCAATCTTTCTCAACTTTCGACAATATGTAATTACACACTTTGGCTTGCCAATTTTATTTATTCAATGTGATAATGGTCGTGAATTTGATACACCCAAAACCGCACCTTCTTTCTCTCCCAAGGCATTCTTCTTCGCTTTTCATGCCCTTATACATCTTCTCAAAATGGTAAAGCTAAACGCTGTCTTTGCTCTATTAATGATGTTCTTCGCACATTGCTTTTACAAGCCTCTCTTCCTTCCCGTTTTTGGGTTGAAGCCCTTTGCACCGCCACACTCCTTCTTAATATTCGACCAACTAAAACTTGCCCTCTTTATTCGCCTTTCCAATCTCTTTTTCTCTCCCACCCTGACTATTCTTTTCTGCGTGTTTTTGGCTGTCTATGCTTTCCCAACATCGCCTCTACCGCCTCCAACAAACTAGAACCACGCTCACTACCTTGCATTCACCTTGGTCTTTCTGATGATCACAAAGGATATCGTTGTTTCGAACCATCTTCTGGTCGTATCATTCTCTCTCGTCATGTCACCTTCGATGAATATACTTTTCCTTTTTCTGTCAACCACAACACCAATTCCACCACAATCCGCCACCACCAAAACCCCTTCCCTAGTTCGGCCTTCGGTCATCTCTGCTGCCATGGAATCTTGTTCCGTCTCTCAGCCGGAATCACCCAACGTTAGCCACCCTCCTACCCGTCCCCCACCTCTCCCGCAACTGCATCCTCTACCCCAGCCGTCTTTCCCTCACCACATCCTACCACGGCAACCCCCTCGACACCCACCACCTCTGATTCTTCTTCCTCACCGTCCTCTTCAACCGAAAACCCATTGCCACCCAATGCCGTTCTTATACCACCGCTCACCAATGATCATGTCATGTGCACCCGTGGAAAACGAGGATTTCTTCTCCCCACCAAACGTCTCAATCTTACCGCCACCCCAACCATCTCTCCTATTCCAACCAGTTATAAGCGAGCTCTTCTTGACCCTCTCTGGCTTTCTGCTATGCACGATGAATTTGAAGCTCTTCAGCAAAATAATACATGGACTCTTGTTCCCAAACCTCCTGGTGCTAACATTGTTTCTGGCAAATGGGTTTTTCGTCATAAATTTCATTCTGATGGCACTCTCGCTCGTTACAAAGCTCGTTGGGTGTGTCGTGGTTTCTCCCAGCAGACTGGTATTGACTTTGATTAGACTTTTTCTCCTGTTGTTAAACCAAGCACTATTAGTGTTGTTCTTACTCTTGCTGTTTCCTCTTCTTGGCCTATTCATCAACTTGATGTTAAAAATGCTTTTCTTCATGGCACTCTCAATGAAACTGTTTATTGTCAGCAACCCTCTGGTTTTGAGAATCCCTCATCTCCAAATTTTGTTTGTCTCCTCAACAAATCTCTTTATGGCCTTAAACAAGCTCCTCGTGCATGGTTTCAATGCTTTGCTACTTTTATTCAAACCATAGGCTTTATTCCCTCCAAATCCGATTCTTCTCTCTTTGTTTATCAGTCTTCTACTCACACTGCCTACCTCTTGCTTTATGTTGATGATATCATTCTCACGGCTAGTTCTGATTCTTTTCTTCAACATACCATCTCTTCTCTCAATCGGGAGTTTTCCATGACTGATCTTGGTCCTCTTCATCATTTTCTAGGTATTCATGTTTCTCTTTAAAATCTTCCTCTTTCTTTCTCAATGGTCATACATTTTGGACTTGCTTTCTCGTTCTGGTATGTCTGATTGTGAAAGTGCAACTAATCCCCGGGTGGTTTTGGTAATTAATAACAACATATATATCATTGAACTAATAGTTACTTGAGAATCATTTGAGAGAGTTCGATGATATGGGTATGGCAAGGACTAAAGAGGTGGACCCCCAAAATGCTAAGGCAAGCATTGGCAAAAGCTCAAGACTCCATTTTTGGTTTAGTGATCCAAGATCACATTGAGTCCATAGGAAAAGCCAATACTATTAAAAGGGATGAGGTTATGATGATGATCTAGTTGCTCAAGTGCTTAGTGATACATCTCCTAAACTATCAACAACTTTCACCGCCATATACACTCATAAGTAGTCTCGGTCCCACCGATATTCCAAACTTCAGTCACACCGAGATGAACCACCTCAGCCATAAGCCAAACCCTAGAAAACTCGGATTTTCCGATTCGAACTCGGTCTCACGAAACATGAGTTGCCAAGCTTCAGAACCATACATCATCAAATCGGTGTCACCGAGATGATGAAGTCGGTCCACCAAGCTGGCATGCTCTTGTCATTACGAATCGGACTAACCGAGATTGTATTTTCGGTCCACAAAAATCCCAACGTTCACATTATTTGAACTATCGGTCCCACCGAGTTGTCCACCGGTCCCACCGAGATTGCTCAAATGTGTGTATAGCGGTTGGATTTTGTGTGGAGGCTATTATACCCCTCCACCCCTCTTCATTCGTGGAGAGAGCCATCGAAAGAACTACCACTCCTACCTTACATTTACGAGAAGAGAACTACCTACCCTTGTGTTGAGATCAAGTTGCTCCACTCCCACCATATGAAGCTTGATCTCTAGCCTTCCCAAGTTGCTTTCCACTCAATCCTTTCTTCCACCACAGCCAAATCAGTGAGGAGAGTTGAGTGTTGGGGAGATTATCATTTGAAGCACAAGAGCAAGGAGTTCATCATCATCTACAACATCTATTACCTTTTGGAGGTGGTGCCTCCTAGATTGGTTAGGTGTCGCTTGGGAGCCTCCGTCATCGAGATGTGGAGTTGAACCAAGAAGTTTGTAAGGGCAAGGAGATTGCCTACTTGTGAAGATCTACCCGAGTAAAGCTAGCCCTCCGTGGGCGAGGCCATGATGGAATAGACAAGGTTGCTTCTTCGTGGACCCTTCGTGGGTGGAGCCCTCCGTGGACTCTCGCAGCCGTTACCCTCCGTGGGTTGAAGTCTCCATCAGCGTGGAAATGCGATAGCACCACCTATCGGAACCACGAGAAAAATCACCGCGTCTCCAAAATTGCGTTTGCTCTTCTCCACCTCTCTTTACTACATGTGCAATTTACTTTCCGCTGCCTATACTCTAGAATTGCATGTGTAGGGTGATGCTTGACTTGATCATAATTGTGAATCTGCCAAAAACTGTTCTTTGTCAAAAGGCAGAATTTTTATATTGTCAAGTAGTCTAATCACCCCCTCTAGACATACTTTCGATCCTACAAGTGGTATCGAGCTTTGGTCTCCATTGTATTGGTTTCCATTGCATTGGACTCCATAAGCTTGGTTTCACAACCTAGGAGAGTATGGCGTCTAGTGAGGGTAATTTTAAGAGAGGTCCTTACTTTGATGGTACAAATTTTGCTAGTTGGAAGCATAAAATGAAAATGCATATTCTTGGTCATAACCCAGCCGCATGGGGCATTATTTGTGTTGGTATGCAAGGTGAATTCTTGAGGAAGGAAAAGTTCGGATCATGGCTACACGGAAGAATTGCGGATGTTGCAAAACAATGCTCAAGCTTGTGACATTCTCTTCAATGCCTTGTGTCGAGGAGTTCAACAAAATCAGCCGTCTTGAGAATGCAAAAGAGATTTGGGATACTTTGGTTGAAATGCACGAAGGTACCGAGTCCGTGAAGGAATCAAAGCTAGATATTCTTCAAGGTCAACTTGACAAGTTCAAGATGAAGGATGGTGAAGAATTCGCTGAAATGTACTCTAGGCTTGCTCTCATCACAAATGAGATTGCCGGCTTAGGAAGCGAAGAAATGACCGACCGATTCATCATCAAGAAGATTCTCAGAGCTTTGGATGGAAAGTATGACACCGTGTGCACTTTGATCCAAATAATGCCAAACTACAAGAATCTCAAGCCAACCGAAGTCATTGGAAGAATTGTTGCTCATGAGATGACACTTAAGGATAAGGAAGAGCTTCACAACAAGTCAAGTGGTGCTTACAAAGCTACA